>JAHWXV010194771.1:0-13160 GCA_024586415.1 Phrixothrix hirtus | reverse complement strand
TATATATATATATATATATATATATATATATATATATATATATATATATATATATATATATATATATTATTTATGCTTCGATGACTTTTTTGAGCCATTTGAATTACATTTCATTGCTTTCGATATTTGTGAGTTTGTTATACTCATTTAAAAGTATTTTAAAACTGCTATAATGCCTCAGTTTTATTCACTGATACTGCACATTTATGGATTTTTGGTTATTGTCTTAGAATTCACTTACTCCCAAAGTATAAGTGATCAACTCACATTTTATTGACTATATAAAAGTTACACACATACGTAACGTATACTATTTTTAAACTAAATTGAATTATCAGTGGTGATAATAACGGTTGTCATGTGCAGTTTAAGTGGATTTAACCTAATTACTAAGATGCATTTCGTTGACACCGTTATTAGGCAAAAAGTTGGAATCAGGGCAGCCATATTTTTATTTAAAACGGCAATACTCACTACTTCAAATGAATTCGTCGATTTATTCAATAATGCTATGTAAAACCCAGTATTCATCACACCACTAGTTATGAATAAAGCAGTCATCTTTTATGACTGCCACGGTGTTCTTGTTATTAACAGCATCTAATCCACGTGGGCGATAATAAAATATTTTTAATTAACTTTGCTTCTAAATCTAACAGGATTTATCTGTTTTGACTGTAGTAGGTAAACTCTTTAAAATTTAAAATTTAAATATTTGTCGTTAACCAAGAAACATTTTTCTACAAGTTAGTACTAATAAATTTGCTTATTAAAATCTTTTAATTTCACATCTGTTGGTAACTCTATTCATTACCATTTATAATATTAAATCGCAATATATATACTTCGGTCTACGCATTCCTGTAATAAATTGTTAGTATAGAATTCTTCATTTATTTCCCTAAAACTTGTTTAAATTTTAATTCAATTTAATGAAAGAGATAGAAAAGCAGATTAAACACTTATTAAACTACTATAGTTTCTCTCGAATTATAAGAATCATTACAAGTACTTTATAAAATTGTAATAAAAGTATTTATAGTGCAGATAATAAGATTGTAATATTAAAATCAATGAAACAGGAGTAAACACCCAAATTTGTTAAAAACAAAATAAGCAGAGAAATTGCAGCGTAAGTAATCAGAATTCTTAATAAAAATATGCAACTAAATTATTTAAGTATAATGTATTATGAGTAAGAGCACAGTAAATAAGATATTAATTGAATTAGGACAAAATACAAAATATTTAAGTTATAATAGAAAACTGTAGAATAAAAATAAGAAAATTTTATATTTATAAACAGAAAGTTGTAATAATTGCAAGGACATATATTAGATGGCATTCAACAAATAACTATGACCATTAAGAAAGGGAACAAATAAGGTATATTTTAAGATTTCAGATTAGATTTAGATACATAAGGGGTCAATGACAGTATGCAGAATTATAATAACTCCCGGCTCTGTCCAAAGGGCAGTTCTATTCCAGTATTTCCCGTATAGCTTTTACGAGCATCTTAGGGGTTATCCGAGGTATAGATAACCAATAATCTATTTCACGTACAGCTTTTATGAACATTTAAGCACTTTTCCGATGTGTACATGACAAATTGGCAACGACGAATGTCAAGGACTTTTCCATGCAAATCAATCCCAAATATATCAATTTTCTACACTTATCCGCATTAAGACAGTAAATATTAAAACATTCACCACACTCAAACAACACAAAATACATAACAAAACCTGAATGTCAATATGAACGCAGTCATTTTGCACAAAACTGTATGCGCACAGAACGAGAATAGATAGATTTCAGACTTAGCGGAAAGTTTAGAGTTAAATATAGATTTAAGGAAATAAACTCATGTAAATAGATATACTTATAGAAAGGAAATGTTTAATTTAAATAAAAGTATACAATTTGGACCATAATAATGTTTAATTGAAAAATGGCAACAAGGTAATTCGAATATAAATACTTAAAAGGTTGATAAATAGTTAAACAAATTGTATATATACAGTTTCACCCAAAATAACAATGTATGCGCAAATTATGGATGTACATACAAAAGTAAATTTGAATACCGCTAAATCGCCCAAATTAAAGCTATATAACAAGCATCACCGAACCTCAACCTTTAATTTCCGATTTGAGCTAAGCCCAAGGTTGACACATTATAACAAAGAGATAACGACATAATCTTTGTACGATCGCGAACAAAAATAATAAAGCCCTAAAGTCTGAGTCACTGTACTAGCGGAATTATTCCCTATTCTTATAAAATTCTCAAGAAGCGGGTCAATTGAAAGTCCATGTCTTGACGGATAAGTAACCAAGTGTGCACATGTTGCAGTATAGTGTCTCCATATGTAAAGCTACGAATCCAGAAATTAATTATTAGTCCCTAACATAACACTAGACTTCAGTAACAGTTTTCTGGATTTATTGCATATTTATTAAAACTTAGGTTTTATAGGTAAGCAATAACTTTTATTTGGTTTTACCAATTTTTACCAACTTTAGAGCTTACCAACTTTGATAGTTATATCAATTAGCGACCACAACTAATCGTTTACCGTGGTTTCACCCAATGTTTTGTTCACATCAAGAGACTAAAATCAAATAGGTACTAATACTCTTCTCGGCTTCACATAACTTGATTAGGTTTTGTAAACTATAAAAAAACTTAAATAATAATAAATTTATGAAATATTTGGTTAAAATTATATTGGCGTGTATTAAAAACAATGTTGTACCTAATTTGTAGTTAAAAGATTTCAGGATGAAGGGAAACACAAAAATTGACTACGATCTTTCGAATAATTTTCTTGTGTAAATTTTGCAGCTAATCGAGACAGCATTAATATTAGTAAAAGTCATCCCCATTATTTTATAAAAACAATTTTAGCTTTCGCTGCTTTTATCCCATTAAGCCATTAATAATAATAACTGTACTGCTATCCATCAAACCTTCGAATTTAATTCAATCCTTTCACAACGACTAAAAAGTATTAAGGTGGGAAGGTGAGAAGAAGTTTCAATTGGAATTGATTGATCATTTCTTACATTAATGCGAATCTTACACAATTTTATAACTGTATAGCATTAGCAAATCTTTAAAGGAATTACATAAAAAGTAGAAATAAAGCTACAATATTGAATTTAGGCTCTAACTAGTTTTTTGTTGGTGTTAAATTAATGCTAGCTACACAATTTCGTGTACAGAATATTTGAATGATCATTTTATGAAATAAAATTAGCGAGACCAAAGCTAATTTTGCATTTCAGGTGATTGCTTTGATGCGAAGCGTTGAAATAACAGAGCACATATAATTACATTACTTGTAATGTAGGCTAAGTTCATTATTTTGGTTCCAGTATAACATGCATTACAAGCGAGGCAGATTTTATTAGGTAAACCTTTATACGTTCTATAATTTTGGTTAGCTAGTAATTAAGCACCTTGATAAATAATGGCAACTACGTTAAGATAAGAATATACAAAGTGTTTGGTAGAAATGTATAATAGCTACTGCTAGCTTTAATAAGTAATAAACCTTATTGTTGGCTGAGCTCTACAATAACATAATGTGATATTTTTTCTTTAGACATTCATTTGAAGCTCTAGTGTATTACATTAATATTAACGTTACTTTTTACATGAAATTCAATTTAGCGTCAGCGAATCATATTACTTCAAAGCTGTATGTAACGATTGATACATGCAATTTTTCATCAAGCATAATTTGTTACCTTAATGTTGCCTTTAACGACCATATTTTTTATGGCAATCCTTCAGTCTCTGACGTAATCCATTACCAAATACATAAAATTGGTTATAGCTTATTGTAACGCACCCTTGTTTTTACAATAGTCGTGTGTGAAATATAAATTAATAACTTAGAACTATCCGCTATTTTCTGTTATATTCATTTAACTGATTTGTTCTATATTTTCTCTAGGAATAAGATTTCAAGTTGTTAAGATCTTTTAAATTGAAATTTCGAGTTGCAAATCTAGAATGAGGCTCAAATTATACAAACATAATTGAAAGCATATTCAATTGTTTGAAAATTAGAATAAATACCTTGTCAGGTTTTGCTGGCGTCCCACGCCAAAATTTAAATTTACCGCCGTACGTTCATGGCAAATACGTGGTTGTTAAGAATACGAGGACAAAAGAGACTCGGTCGGAACAAAAAATGAGAGACGGGTTTCTTCGGTGGCGAAAAGACTAAGAAAATAAAGTGACAGTTGTAAGCGATTTCACACTTGTGGATTACGAATGTGAATAATTTGTAATTACCCGTCGTGGTACCACCGTTATTTGGCATTAAAACACGCGTAGATCGTACGCTATAGAAAACGGTCGTGTATTAGTGACTTTTGAAGTTTCCGGGGTGAGTGCGAGAATTCCGCTGGTGTAAGTGTGACGGAATTCCGGTACCTGAGAAGCCAAGTAGTGAGTTTCGGGGGAACTATCTGCTTTTTTCCACCCCGTTTGCCGCGTTATAGGACGCGTGAGTCCACTTGCGGAAGCAGGTACGTATAAGATTCACGGCCGACGATTATGGTGCTTTTGGGCAAGCTATTAGCTCTGCGACACGTCGACCAAAACAAAGGTACTTATTGTTACATTCTTTGCTTCAATATTGGTTGCCTGTAAGGGCGTATTAGGTATGTTAACGTTTATCGGCGGGAATCCAGTGTAATTCACAGTCCCGGCTGCCGATTATTGTACAGCCCAGATTAAACTATTTCCCTTTTGAGAGGAGCCTGTGAAAACATAATTTTTCTCCGAACTATCGATGCATACCTTTATTTACTGTGAATATAATATTTAGATAATAAGTTCATTTTATAGTAGATTAGTTAGTCTTCCCGTAACTCTTGAATACGGCGTAATTCAAGAGCCGGAGAAGTTTACTTGTCACATTGTGTGACCCTTTGTTGTTTTTGTTTATGCTGAATGAACCATTTAGTTAGGTATAGATATAGCTATTCTCCAACTGGACTTTCATTTTAAATTTAGAATAAGTTAAATGTGATTATTTTGTATTTCAGGGGGTATGTGTTTGTCAAGGAGTTTTATTTTGTTTAAGTGTATCGTTGACTCGTTGTACTAGAAAGAATTTTGGTTTCACATGCTTTGCCATAACATAAGTGTTGAAAATAAAGCTTCTTGGATTCATTCTCATGGGTAAAGGGCAGAGGCACCATTTCTATCCATTTCAACACCAGTTGGAAACACCTTTGACATATTTGAAGCTAAAGTGATTTAGCGACATGATTTACGTTTCACCGAATCTGCAAACTTAAAAATGCTTCGTTCAAATATTACATGAATTAGGATAACTTTTTAGTAAAATTTATACCCCAACATTATTAGGAATAAACTGTTTTAATTGTATAATTGTCATTTGTCAAGTAAATTAAAAATTTAGTGTCTAGTAGTCTCAAAAATCAAAACGAACAATGGAATCAATAAATAAAGGTATTGTCCAATTAAGTTTTGCAAAGTTTAAATTAAAAGCGTAATTAGTAGCATCTTTTACTTAACGATTGTAATCCTGTTTAAAATCGTTAATGTCAAGAGCTTTCAAAAGATATTCCTTTCCATCTCCACCAGCGCTATAAAACACCATGTGTTTTAAATTTTATTTGTCCAAATTAAATCAAATAGGCATCTAACAACAAAACTAATAGGAAGACACATTTAAAGACATTACAATAATTGTTCAAAATGACCAACATAATTCAAAATGCATTTTTCTGCACGTCTTCTAAGTGCCTTTCATACTTTTTGCAAACACCAGTTTGAATGGTATTAAATCCTTACGCGATACACTGATGAAGCTCGCTAATTATGTTGAGCTGGCAATATACTAATAGTAGTCATGGCTGCGATATGGGCACCCCCCTCCACTTTTTTTTCGGCAGGCCCCTCCATCTGAGGGAGCCGAAGGCTGGTTTTACAGCTTTTCTACAGCTTTTTTACAGGTCTCTTTACAGGTATTTCTACAGCTTTTTACAGGTTTTACAGATTTTTCTACAGCTTTTTACAGGTTTTGCAGCTTTTTCTACAGCTTTTACAGATCTGTAGAAATACCTCTACACAGACCTTCAGGCGGAGGAGCGGGGCTTCAGCCTGCCGAAATAAAAGTGGAGGGGGGTGCCCATATCGCCGCCATGACTACTACTAATTGTTCCAAATAGCTTCTAAATAGTATAAATCTGTTGAGCGTGATATGGGCGATGCTGGCGATACCTCAGCACATTCCATATAGCCTTTTCATTAATACCTTCTACCAACATAAAGTCATTTGGCTGTACTATGAACTTCTCTGCATCTGTTTTGATATATCTCGTTTTTCTTAAACCCGTATGCAGTGTTCGAACGAGTTTTCTACAAGGTGAACGACGATTCGTTAATACATTGCAAATAGCAAAATATTACATCAAATGTGTATCTGCCATTCCTCCTCGCCCTAAGGACACCCCAATAAGCGTTAAATTAAAGCAATATGAATACCAAAAGTTCCCTTTTTTTAATAATCACGAGTCGACTATGCACATGCTTTCAAATATGACAAATATCTCCAAGTAAATGTTTTTCACTAAATAAACATTTCCGTAGTAAGGTAGTGCTGTATTTTAACTTTAGAAACAGACGCGTAAAAATAAGAATGTCAAATGATACACCTTTTTAGATGTCAGTGACCGACGACATTATGCAAATTTACATCAGTTGCTAGATACGTTTCGGTAACTAACAAGTGTTTTAGTACTAAAAACTAAATCGCAAATTGTGCCCATACACCGTGTTTAACTGATTGGTGCTTTTACGTTAACAAAATTGTACAAGTCTGTAATAATGAAGTACGTACATGCAGAAGAAATTCGCGCAAATGCCAATTTTGTTCGATAGAATCTACTCATTCACCATAAGTCATGCTCGGTAATGTATTTAAAACAATGGTGATTTATTTGAACATCTTTTATGAAGATACGAGTATTTTGATGGTAAATTTGGTAATATCTATTTTGTTCCTGATAAAAATGTTTAAATGAACAAACAGCTAAATTTTCCTGTTAATTAACGTATTTTATGATTAAGTGTAGGATGATGTCACGCAATTTCAGAAATGAAAATCGATTTTTACGTGTAAAATTAAAAACTGTAAATAAATAGTTGCTTAAGTTGTCTTTACATTTAAACACATTTTCTTAATACGATGCATGGCTAAACCCTATTTTTACTATTATCAGTTATTAATAAGTATCTTCTTCAACATTGTTAAAAAAATTATAATACCTTATTTCTAAATTCTTTCTATTATGTAAAAGGACAATCAACTTGTTCTGTTATTTATTATAAGGAAGAAATCTAAATGTGCCTGCTACAGATGTGAAAATGTATTTTACTGTAAATTGATACTTTTAGGTAGGTCAGTTATAGTTTTATGAATGTTTTAATAGTTTTAGTCTGAATGCAACCATAGGTGGCTCATTGTACATAATTTGAAGAAAGCACTTTTTTGTATTCGTACTACATTTAATTTTACGCTTATTGGGGTGTCTATGGAGTCTAATCTCGTCCCTTAAAACGAATATCCTTATCTGAAACATCCTGTATTTATTATCATTCTCACTCAACTTTTTTCTTTTGCGAATAAAATGTATAACTCATGATATTTTCATAGTTGTAGTAAAGATTTACGAAAATAATTTTTTCTCGAAAATGGCTGATCTTAACGATTTTCCAAGACTGCATTTTATGAGTAAAAAAGGCTATTTTACTATTTTCATTTCAAAATTATAAAATTGATGAAAACGAAAAAAAAAACTTAGCTCAGCTCAGCTCGACCTGTAACTCACCATCAATTGAAAATTTATCTTGAAACCGATGTATGCCCAAAACTATTTGTTTGATATTTCAACTTGTGTTAAAAAATATCTTCAAAATCAACTTAAGCGACAGTTAAAAATAATTCCAGCCTTTGTTTTCGAAAATTGATGTGGTTCAATAGCGATCCATTGGGCAAATATACAAGGTTCTTAATTTAGATATAATTAAAATATAATAATATAAATATAATATAATAAAACAATAAAAATCAACAACGATTTATACCTTATAAGAACATAATGCAAAGTCGATAAAGAATTTTAAAATTTTTATTTGCAAATTCTAATTATTTATGATAATCAGCAAAAAATTTGTCATGTAAAACGACTAAACATCTAGCATTCGATTTTGTAATTTTATTTTTACATAAATACAACCTTCTCTTAGTTTTCGTCTTAGTATTATATGTTGTCCAGAAGAGCGGGATGCTATGAAAATATAAGACAATCGAGGTCCAGTGGTGATAAATTATCCTAATTTTGTCCAAATTATCTGGATACAGCCATGTATTGTCCATATATATGTCGAGCACCCAATGTAAGATAGGTATATACCACTTTTTTCTTCTAAATCAAATAGGGTGATTTGAAATATGGTTTCTCTTTTTCCGAATACCTGGTAACTCTTCGTACTGAATTTATCCCGAATTCATTGGCAAATAGCGTGACAATGTTTTTGTCCTTCGATCTTACATATACCGTGAGCGGTCTGGTTAGTGAGGTAACTAACATAAAGGTGGCGCCATAATCTACGCATACTTGTCATTTATCACATCTATCATGTTATAAAACAGCTATCAAAGTTTCAGCCAAATATGTTGCGTGATTTTACTCTTACGGTTGTATAAGTAAAGGTGTTACGTTGTTTTGTGAATATGGACAAAACAGGATTTCGTGTGGGGAAAAACAAAAGGAATTAAAGAAGAGTTAGATACTGTTCACGGCGAATATGCGCCATCATTTAAGACAGTTGCTTTCTGGGTGAATGAATTTAAACGTGGCCGTAGGGATACCGAAGATGAAACAAGATCAAGACGTTCAAAAGAGGCTACCACTGACGAAATGATCACCAAAGTTCATGATCTTGTTTTGAATGATCGTCGATTAAAGGCGCGTGTGATAGCAGGCATTATAGATATATCTAAATGACATGTTGGTCATATCCTACATGAACACTTGGGCATGAGAAATATGTCAGCAGGATGAGTACTGCGTCTGCTAACTTTGAACCATAAATGAATGCGTGTAGCAATTTCTGAGTACTGTTTGACACTATTATGCATAGTTTCGCCGTATTTTTGCATAGATTTATTACTATTGACGAAATGTAGATACACCACTATACCCCAAAATAAAAATTCGATTCAAACGATGGGTAGAAGCCGGTTGGAGTACACCGAAGTAAGCAAAAGCGGGTCGATCAGCTAACAAGGTTATGGCCGCCCTATTTTGGAATGCTCGTGGTGTTATCTTTAGATATTATCTGCAAAATGGCAAAACTATCACAGGCGAACACTAGGCGTCGTTATTGGACCAGATTATTGAAAAATTAAAGGAAAACGACCGCATATGGCAAGAAAGAAGGAGTTTTTACATCATCACAATGCACCGACTCATTCATCGAACATTCTGACGGCAAAATTAGTTGAATTACAATTTGAAATACTTTTACATGCACCTTGCAGTCCATATTTAGCTCCATCTGATTTTTTCGTGTTTCCAAACTTGCAAAAATTGCTAGATGGAAAGAGATTTTCATCCAATGAGGAAGTGATTATAGAAACAAATGATTATATTGAGGTGTTTGGTTCGTCCTATTATAGTGAAAGCATTAAACGTCTTGAACACTGTTTGAACAAGTTCATGGAGCTAAAGGGGGACTAAGTCAAAAAATAAATGTAAAAAACTTGAATAAAGCACCTGATCTTGTGCTAGCCTAGTTTACAGACCACCCTCGTAGAATGAAATTTTTATTTGCCAATTACTAGACGAATTTTAACTATTTTTTCGTGTTAAGGTAAATTATTGTTATCTCTGCTATAAAAGCTGAAATATTTCTTCAAACCTATTACGACTCATAGAATATGAAGCTAAATTGTTATGGCCATTTTATCTTGTCTCCCAAAACATTCGTCGTCCTGGAACCGGAACATATCCACTAAGATATAGAATGGCAACAAAAACAAACATTGCCTTAGTCCCGAGTGCAAATAGAAACTTTTTCGTTCCTGCATATAAAACAGTATATTCTACTAATAGCTCTATAAATTGAAGGTCTTAAAACTTTTACATTAGGATCATGAATTTTAATATTTCTTGTTAGGGCTCCTTTTTCCACATACGTTTTGGTTTTTTTTCAATCGTTCGATATTTTCACTTTCCTCCTCCAAATGATTTTCATCAATGAGATTATCTTCATCCGCAGAATCGGTATCGATATCGAAACCATCATTCGCAGGCGGCATTATGAAAAAATACTCTGGTATATTGTCTCAGTTATTTAATTGTTCTATTTGCTCCAAGAGTTCAGTAGTTGCAAGGGGTTTTTGCTTATATAGATAAGAGACAATCAAAACAGTAAATGTATGATCGCTAGCGACACAACCAACTTTACATTCCAAGTTGATAAATTTTGATTCGTAACTTATAGTGTATATTAGCGACCTAACTAACCACAAATCTCTCATAACTTGTTATTATTGTTATTGGACATGAATAAATGATAAATTCTTACCAATGAATTTTATAAACCATTGCAACCATTGCCAAAATCAGAACATTGAAAGCACGCCAACTTTATAAAACGTAAGTGTTATGGTAATTTATTTCAAAGTACATGTGTTTTTTGTCTCGAAGTAAGAATAGAAACAAATAAGTAGTTTTAAAAACCTAGAGTATGTAATTGTAGCGCTCGATGGTGTAGTAACGAAGTTATATAGAGTTTGATCTTGCAGGCAATAATGACACGCCCCTGATGTCTATACATTATGTCGTGCAAATTACCCCTGGCGTCTTCTGTTTACTTACTCATTTTAGAATTTACAAAAATCTTAAATCCTTTATCCCTTCCATTGGAAGACCGCTTTTGACGATCTAAACGTAACTAACACGTATATCAAATCACTTGCTGTCTAGCATCCGCCTTTGCTTCTTAATTTTACGAGTTGACTGTAAAAAAACGATTGATATTCCTGAAAAACATGTAGATTCTATTGTGGAAACCTGTCAAATAAAAAACTGTGAGTTAAAAGTCAATCTCTATTAAAATGACCTTTTCTAAGGAAGTATTACTTGGCATGATTTATGTGTTCAAAGAAAGTAAAAATTTATTCTTGGCAAGAAAAATTTCTACAGAAAATACCCTAAACAAAGGCAGCTGGTACACAAGGCTTTTGAAAGATTAATGGATAGATTAGGTTGCCCTGGTAGTATTCTATATAAGAAAGAAGATAGAGTAAAACCAGTTATTGACAAGGAAACTTAAATGGCGGTGCTTTTGTTTGTAAATCAAGATCATCACCCCATTACAGAACATTATTAAGACAATTGGAGATAAATAAAACAGCAATATGGAGAATTTTATACAAACGCAAGATGGACCTACATCATATTCAATTGTGGCAAGAATTAAATGAAGACGAATTTGAAAAGCGTTTGGAACTTTGAGTAGTGGTACAACTACAAGAATAGCGAATTTTTTTCATTTTTTTTACTCAGATGAGGTAATGTATCATAAAAAAGGAGCAGACATACTTTTGACATACTTTTCATTTTTACGTCACATAAATCAAATAGTTTTATCACGCATACTCAAGCTAGGTGGTCGCTAAATGTTTGGGGAGGAATTGTAGGGGATTAAGGTATTGTGCCATGTTTCTTTGATAGAATTCTTAATGAATAATAATAAGTCAAATACCTACAAAGCGCTTTTGTAGACGATCTATGTTCGTTGTGCTTGCTACACGATGAAACGCCGGCATCTAAACGCAAGATGTATGTCCATTTTTGGATGGAAGTTGTTCAGTTAAATTGCCCCTAAGACACGACCTCGCAAAGATGAATTTTTTTGTGGTACCCTGTAAAACAGTTTGTATACAGGACTGCTACTACTATCAAGGGGGATACAAAAAATGGAATTCGACAATTACTGGAAACTCTTGATGCAGGTAAGCTTCAAAATGTGAGCCGTTCTTTTGAAAAGCGTTTACAACTATGTATTGAACAAGGTGGCAATAATTTGGAAGTCAATACGATATTTGTTCTGTCATTTATTTTTAATTCAATTTACAGTAGATATGTATTTAATAAACTGTTTTGATTTCTTTTAATGGCTTTGGAGCATCAAAAGTGTTGGTCAAAAACAATACATTTACTATAACAATATTTCATAAAGTTTACGAAAAGGTAAAAGTGTGACGTTTTCGTAGCTCTCTCCATTTATATTAGGAAAATTTTCTTAAACTACAAAATGCCGTATATCTTCATAATAATCATTTTAGGTTTGTAAGACCCTTAATAAAACTTGAAGAACAATAAAAAGGGAATAATATAAAATCATAAAATACCAGGTGTCCAATTTAAGAAACTAAAGCAAATGGTGCTTAAAAGTTACTAATTTTGACCTGCTAGACTGAACACTCTGTATATTATAATTCAGTTCTAGTAGTTCTAAGTATAACATCAATTCGTTAGTATATCACTGCAAAATATTATTCCCAAAGTGTTAAAATGACGGCTATAAGAGTCTGCTATGTTATATGATGTTATCCAGAAAATTCATAAATTCCTCTTAATAAACTTTTAATCGTGTATCCAAAGTAAATAATCATTATACCACCATGAAGTACATTCCAAAGTATAGGCAATAATAGAAAGATATATAGGGGGTTCCATTAAAAAACTGTTCATTAAATTGATAGCCTTAAATGGAATACCTGTTTATTTTAAAATATTTTTAAAATCCTAACTTTTATAACTCCTTTAACTTATTTTACTAACATAGTTTGGATCTTTAATATTAAGGGAGATATAGAACTCTACTGCAATAATAGGACAACGTATATATGCAGAATCGGCCTAAGCCACAGCACAAGAGCAGTTAACACGTGACAGCTGCACACTCCACACCTCTTAATCATTTTGACAGGGTGTCACGATAGTTTCCTGACTATCGTGTCAATTTTGATTATTTACAGTTTTTGACAATTTTTATATAGGGATATTTAATGTATCAATAATTTGTCCTA
>JAHWXV010194751.1:0-10091 GCA_024586415.1 Phrixothrix hirtus | reverse complement strand
TCTTGGAACTACAGTTAAGTTGGTAACAGATCCGACGCCATTTTGTCACTAGATTTAAGTTGGTAACAGATTCGACGCCATCTTGGAATCCATTTCCGGTCTAGAAGCGCTGTCAGCCATCTTGTCACGTGGCTTAAGCTCCTACACGTGGCTGAGCTGGCGTCCATCTTGGGGCCCATGTCTACCGCTGGGGCAGAGTCCGGGGCCCCATTTCTGCACCCGGGGCTTCGGCACACTTCAACACCTAGGGCTACGCCCCTCAAACAACTCTGCGGCCATCTTGTCATGTGCCTTTCGGATTGTCGATGTCTGATTTGGTCTCGTAGCCCCCTTGTATCGCTACTAGCTGCTGTACTGAAAAAGCAACCTTTAAACATCTTAATGTATGAGTATTGCGACAGTTCTAGATGAAGTAGTTCATGAAACGTTGTATCTGCTTTATTTGAAATGTTTTATGCCATAACCTAGATATTATTTACAATTAGTTGGTATAATTCCTTACTTTACTAGATTATGATGACTTAGAGAACTAAATAGTCCATGAAGTATATAGAATCATTTATGCAACTAATAAGAACAGTAAGGGCTGTCTTGTGTGTCCTTTAGTGACGACAGCTTATACTCTATTTGGCCGGGTAGCTTAATTTTTCAGCCGCAGATAGGGAGGGCCCGGTTGTTTGTCATTTACAACCTACTTTTGCACTGTGGACAGATTTAATTGAAGTACAGAAAAGCTTAGTAATGTTTATCTAATTGTCTCTCTTTGATTCTACCTTGTACGTTTTTATTTTATTGTTCGGCCTTGGTAAGTTTTTAAATTTACTCTGTATACTTTTGTTATGCGAGTTTTAATTCAGTGTACATTAAACCTGCGCATTTTAGGTTTTGTTACGCTTAACGCTGTAGCTTTTGTTATTTTTAAGCTTAGGCTTTATTTTTCTAGAATTGTTTGGTTTCCTAACTCGTATTATATCAACTAAAATTTACTAATCATATTTATTATTTAACTAGATAAGGTGTTTCTACATTTACAGATACATATTTACAAAAATAATTGTTCGAATTTAGAAACAGCTGATTTTTAGACCGGATTATGGCCTGTTACATGTTTACTTTAAGCGTGATGCGCAGTCGAGTTTCTTGATTTGATTTAAGATGGCAATTTGTAGGTTAATGCAGATACATTTACACTTCGTTTTAAATTAATTGTTTAATTTTAACGATAGTAAATCTGTACTTTATTGGACGGTTTGTTCAGTGTATTGCGTGATTTTTAGTGTTAAGTGAGAGTTTTTCCGTGCTTTTTAGGAAGGACTAGTTGGTGGCAGTATTTTTGGCGGAATAATTTATCAGAGATGTCATATAAGCGAAAGAACATACATACCAGAATTAAAAAACTGTCATATAGGTTACTTTCAATATATATCATCGATCTGTCGTGTAAATAAATGCGTTAAACAACGAATTTACTTCGGAATTGTTTTTATCGTGTAGTGTGAATTATTTCAAGTAAGTGTATAGAAAATGTTTGTTCCTGATTGAAATTACGAAGCGGTGAGTGTACGCAACATTATTTTTTGGAAATTTCGGTCAGTTAATAACAATATGAAACTATTTGTTTTCTCGGACGAGGCAGTCAACTACCGAAGGGCGTTGGATGATTATCCCTGAATTCTACAGTTTAAAAGCTTGCTTTTATATGCATTTGTTGCTGTCTCCTTAAAAATTTGAGTTTTTTTGATTTTTTGGGGGCCTAAAGGCTGTATTTTACGCTAACTCGAATTTTGAAACTAACCTCCTCATAATAGGTTCAGCTGTTATTGAATTTAATTATAATTTTGGATTTTTTTGCGTTCTAACATTTTGAGTTTAGAATCTTTCAGTTATTTTTAACAACATTTTCTTGCCTAGTTATAGACAGAATATATTTTATTTGTTTATAAAAGATTGGTTTTAAATTGAATACGTTTATTTATTAACTAATTAATTGAATTAGGTTCAGTTTTGTCTGATTTTTGAGTATGTGTAAAATTAATCATTTTGTCAGTTCATTCTACGAATTTGTCACCATCTGTTTGTCGGGGGTCTTCTCGCATTCGTTTTAAATTCCTGAAATGATACATTTTCATACAACAGTTCTTTTAAGAAAATTATATCTAATTTGTTTAAACAATTTCTAACTGCTAACATCTAATTTTCCGTTTTGTGTTATTAAATTTTTGGATATTTTAGAAATTATATTATTGCAGATATGAATAGATTACAACAGTTTTACTTGAGTTTTGAATATCGATACAGCTTCAGAGCAAGTAATTTATTTATAATTAATTATCCATATATTTACTGATTTTATTGTAATATAATAATTTTTAATAGAGCTACAATAAAAATTAATCCCATTAACATTATCCACCTTTTACTGGCTATATCTCAAGGGCTATACATATTTGACAATCCCATAAACATAAGGAAATTAAAATGAAGGAATATATTTAACATTTTATTAGATTTAATGTATGAATCTTTATCATTTCAAGAGCCTTACAAAAACAGTCATACACAAGTAATACAAGATGATATTCTGCATCCCTACCTGATCCACCTCACTTACCCACAATGGAGTATATCGAAGACACAGAAGAGTTATCTTATGAATATAAATTAAGAGCTGTTGAATATTGAAGAAGTGGAAAAAGGAAAAACTTAGGTACTAATACTGTAAACGAAAAGTTCAGGGAGATGTAGTCTGTCCAAAAACTACGGCGCTGGGCTCATTATTTGATTGAAGAAGGTACTTATCGAGAAAAAATTGCTAGGATTTGTGACTTTACGTTGGTAAACTTCAAATCTGCAATTGAAGCAAGTTTCATTGTTCACAACAATAACTTTCACAAATGGGCTCTCTAAGCTCAAAAAGAAATAGGTAAGGAATGCATTCGGTTCTGTGCTTCTACACATTGACTGATACGATTTAAGTGCACACAAAGAACAGTATCTTAAAAGATCAATAAATTTTCAACTGGAAAAACTGTAGAAAATGCTAAGGAGTTACAAAACCAGGCACATGTATCTAGTGATGAAGTGAAACAAGATATGACAAGCGTTGAAGTACAAAATGTGTAAATATAATTCTGATCAAAGTGGTTTCCAGCTGGAAATGTATTCTGGACTGACTTTGACAGTTGAAGGAGAAAAACAAGTGCAATGTCTTGTCCAATGAGTTTTATCTACAACTCACAGTTATACAATATAACCATTAATATCATCTGATGGTAAGCTGCTTTCATCATTATTTTTAGTTTTAAAGGAACAAAGTGGAAAATTTGGTCCTGTAGTAGAAGCTAATTTGTTCAAACCTATTAACATTTATATAGAAATATCAAAATCTGAAAAACTTACTTCAGGTAAAGTAAATGCTATTGTATATCTGATAAATTGGCATTCACTACAAATAAGTTACTCTCGTTTCTTTCGTTTAGAGTACTCTAGAACATCGCTAGAGAAAATTTATTTTCCCTGTGTAGGTTCAACAAGCGTATTGTTGCTAGACTACTGGAACGGTGACTTCCCACAAGTCGTTGCTGAAATGATGTCCCTCAATAAAAATGTGAATTTTAAAATAATACCAACGGGAAAAATACAACCTCAAGACGTATTTTGAAAAACTTCGTTCGAGATTTCTCTGGTAGCGTACTGTTAATGAATTCTAATATTAATCTCCATTTATACGTAATAATATTATCAAATTGCAATCTCTGGTTCAAAAGCAGTTATCTTCACCAAGATACATAAACCTTTTTACATACTCCTGGTATAAAAGTGAATACACCGAAGAAAAACCTGACTCATTCGACGATTCTGTTGATTTTGGTTTTTAAGATTATTGTAAGACGCCACACAGTGACATTCCAGGCTACACAAACGTTGCCATCATCTGATAATTATGGTGTAAAAAGCTACTTATGTTTCGAACATTTTTTGATGCATATAAATATTATTCAAACTACCAAAAATAATGCACATAGCTCATTATAGATAATACTATGTTTTTATTATATTAATAATATTAATAATATTAATGTTGTTTCCAATTGGATGTACACAAAATTTAAGTATGTATCTGTTTGACCAAGTTTTGTTATCATAAATTATTCATAATCTGCAATACAATAAAAAATTGTCAATTCTGAAGCCATATCGATGTTAGAAACTCAAGTTGAAGCTCACCTGTAATTGTTATTGCTCTATCTAATTCTAAAAAATGTAGAAATAAGGTATTGGTGTCAAGACATGGGTTTAAATTTTTTTCATGGAAACTTTTCCCATCAGGGAGCTAGGATAGCTGCTTCGTTCTAATATACGTCCCTTAGATGTAATATACATATGGTAAAATGGATAGATCTGTAATTTATTTTTTAATATTACGGTTAAAAATTTTGTTTATAATTAAATTTTAGTGTATTTGTAGTGACGTGATGGTTTACTTTGGCTATGAGATGAACAGTACAATATTAGTTTTTGTAAATATAACCCTTATTATTAAATTAAATGTAAAACACCTGTATAAATTATACTGTGGCGCCAATTTATTTGACCCGTATACTTATATCGATACAATAACCGCTCCCTTTAGGAATATATCTAGAAAACGATTAATTTTTGGGTTCATGTTTATTAAGTCTTTTTTATATTTTTCAAGTATTATCATTTTACTTTCATTGTAAGCCATTTTAACACATTTTATGAATAGGATAATTTACTCCATCTTGATTAAACACATATGGGGCATTCAAGAAGTAAATTATAATCACGGTTAACAAGATTCTACATGTAAATGAACGATTTTTATAAAAAACAATGCATTAAATTAGATTTAAAGTTCCAGTATAGGTGAAGGGTGGAAACCCCGTTTATAACCGTTTTTCAACAATATGTGAAAACACGTCGATTTTGTTTATCCTTTCTCTATAAGATATATTTTTTTTAAAAAAATCTTTTATAACTGAAGGTACATTTATTACATTTAATTCTTCTCAAGGGCGGATTTCACCTTCTCAGTAAGAAATCAGCTTAAAAAGATCGTGTTTTTGTTCCTCATTATGGAGAATATCTTAAAGTTTGTTTCATTAAAATCGGCTTACGCCTATGTGAAATCCTCAATGAGGTTCAAAACATCTCCAGCTTTAAGGTGACTTTTACTCCTTAAAACCGAATTACCGCAGAAAAAAATATAGGCCTCTTATATTTTATTTGTCTACAACAAATCCAGTGAACAAACAAAAATCTAGGGTGAATCACATAGGAAGGATAAAATGTAACTACAGTTTATATCTTTTTACTTTCCCTTGTCATATATGAAGTATAGATAAAAGAGAAAGTATTATTTTCATTCAAAATTTTCGATGTTGAAATTTTAGTACAAATACGTTTTCGGATGTGTGTGTGTGTGTGTGAGTGAGTGTGAGTGTGGTGTGTGTGTGTGTGTGTGCGTGTGTGTGTGCGTGTGTGTGCGTGCGCGCGTGTGTGTGTGTATGTGTGTGAGTGTGAGTGTTAGTGTGGTGTGCTTGTGTGTATGTGTGTGAGCGGGTGCGGGTACGGGTATGGGTGTATATCCGTGTTCGTGTCCTTGTTCGTGTCTGTGTTCATGTGCGTGTGCGTGCGTGCGTGCGTGTGTGTGTGTGCGTGCGTGCGTGCGCGCGCATGTGTATGTACGTATTCGAAAACTAGGCGTCGTAAAAAATGACATGTTTAAGTTTGTTACCATTCTGACATGCCTTGGTAAAAATTTTATTAAAATTAAGTGATCGGAAGTGCCACTTGGATCTAGTGTTTTTTTAAATCTTTTACGGTTTTTTCAAAAACGGATCCAACGATTTATTTTTGAACTTGCTACGCTTCTAACTTATATGGTTCCCTTTTACGCAAACTAAGAACTAATTGGTTTTTATGAGAAAATTCATTGGAGCGAGTTATCGAGGCAAGATTTCTGCAAGATGTGTGCCGCCTTTACTAACAACGGACAAAAGCGTAATCCTTCAACGTGTTGAGAGTATTGTTTGAAACTGTTTAAGCATAATACACCCGATTTTTTGTGTCGATTTATCACTATTCTTAAGGGATGGATTCACGACTATAGTCTGAAAACCAAAAATCGATCGAAATAGTGGGTAGAAGATAGTTCAAGTGCACAGAAGAAGGCAACAGTGGCGCCATCGGCTGGTAAAGATATAGCAACCGTTTTTTGGGATGCTTGCGGAATAATTTTCATTAATTACTTTTAGAAAGGTAGAACAATAACAGGAGAGTATTATTCATTGTTGTTGGACCAGTTCAATGAAAGAATTGAAGAAAATCGGCAACATTTGCTATTTTTCAGCGATAAAATTTTTAGTTGCCTCTGTCATAATAACCTATTTGTTATTATATGTAGTAAATATAGATGACGGTATAATCCGTCCCTATGACGACTAATTTTAATTGTACGTCTAAAATTGCTTTTAACGTTTTTTAAATTAATTATTAGATATTCTAGCACTTATAATTGAAGAGTGGAAATTACAAAGGTGCTAAGTGCCATTTTTTTCAGTTTTGAAATTTTTTCCTAAAAACGATCTATATGCCAGTGCCAACAACATATGAAACGATTCAAGTACCAACATAATATTTAATATATCTTTTAATTACTTAAAGTTGGTAGCAGGTCTAACTCCAAGATATATTTCCCGCGTGTTAAGTGCCACATGCAATACAACCTATATTGGTATGTTCTATGAATGTTATAGTTGATGGTTAATTAATCCTAATAGTGTTTTAAATACATTTAAACATATTATAGATTCAAAACGTCGTAAGAGTGGTGTATAGCCTCCTGTTTACTACAAATTTTAAGCAACATTGAATCCACCAATAACAAACATGTTGTGAAATGGAGTGATAGCTGTGCTTCTCAAAATAAGCATCGCATGTTGATATCTTTGTAAACATTCCTTGTAGCTATTGCTTTATATGAGAGTATTGAACAAAAGTTTCTGATTAGTGGACACAGCTTCCTTCATTGCGATCGCGACTTTGCTCTTATTGAGAAGAGAAAGAGATGTAAACTAATGGTATCAGATGATTTATGTTATGTGATTAAATCAAGCACCCATACAGGAAGATTTCAAGTCATGAATATGTACAAAAATTTTCAATCTCCAGACCGCTGCTGATTCAGTTTTGAATACAAACGCTATACAGATTAGTAAAACAGTGATCATTAAAGTAAACTCTGTACAACCCGGAATGCTACTATACAAGAACAGCTACAATAAATTTTTGGAGTTTAGCAAAATTACAATACTTATAAAGAGCAAAACTGGGAAAGATTTAAAGAACATGGCACTTGAAGAGCTTTCTCAGCAAAACCACGTTTCTATTAATAAGAAGAAGCACCTATGCTTCCTTATTTAGAAAAAGAAGAACACAAAACTTTCTTCGAGAATCTATGTGAAACTTGCTAGTAGCCACTCAGCACAATGATTCTATATTTGGCACTTAGCACGTTTCCCATATTTTTTTTACAATTCTTGTTTTTCTTTTTAGATGGCGCATATTGACGTTCATATTAGAATATTGTATTAAGAGTAAGCTAAAAATGCATATGCCATATAATCAATTAATATATTCATTAAAGGTTTTGGTTAATCAATGTTTTTCACTTTATCTCGATTGTTTGTTTTTGGCACTTAGCACCATTGTAATTTGCACTCTTCAATTAGTTTTTATATAATAATGATACTTTATAATTTTTAAAAAATGTTGTTTTAATAAATATTTAAGGGATATTCCGTATATCCTTTATTTTAACTTTGATTGTGGTAAATTGATCCGTAAGTCTCCTTACCTGAAATGTTGGAAACTTACGGAATACCGGAATCCTGAAAAAATGATCAAATTTAAGATACCAGAACAACCGACGAATTTATTTGGTTGAAGTGGTTGGTATCTGACTGTCTTTGTTTAATGCTGCGTCGGTTCGACATCACCGAATAGATGTCTACTTTGTGTTGGCATTTTGTTAATAACTTATTAACTTACATTCATATACATAGTTATTTCAAAAGAAGCATTCCGTAACTAAAATAGTTTTCAGGTAACCATCACGGAACCGATAGTTACCGCTATTAAATTTAACATAGTTTAAGCCAACATACAGAATATATCCTAAATGTTCTAAATTTAGTAAACATTTTTCAACTGTTATACTTTTATTTTAAATTCATTATTTTGTAGACGTGCAATTGTCTCACTTAAAAATTGCGACTGTCAAAATTGCTCGACCATTTAGGTCTCGCAATTTTGTTGTGTTATAGTTTTTCTCGTCGAATTGCTAAGAAACAAATTCTCGTGAAACTACATTGTATCCGACAAAATCGGAGGCTTTTGTGTAATTACTTTCGAAAATCAACTGCTTGTTTCGTTTTTATCTGACTTATAGAACTACCCTCGTAAATTGGGTATAAATGTGAACTGAGAATATGGGCCATAAACTTCCCCTTCTGACCCAACTTCATTTGATTTTTTTCGTATGGGTTTATCTAATACACGTAATAGGTACTAAATATTTAACGACTCGTTGATAAACGATTGTTGGTATTTAAACGATTTTTCACTCAAAAGTTATTCTGTAAGTAACAACTCTCGTTATTGAACGAATTTGTCGATAAATATTATTGGTAATTGAACGACAATGATCGACAAGGTGTTAAAATAACAACTATTTTACCTAACCTAAATCTGGTGCAATTGGTATAATGTATTGGTATATAAATTACGTAATATTGCTTTCTAGTATAAATTTTATTAAAAAATGGTGTTAAATGGGGGTCATGATATATTGGATGAATTAGATATTAGTCGCTATAATTTGTAATAACTTTTGAAATAAGCAGTCGACACCTCCCAATTCATTTTTTAACACCTGTTGATTTACTAAGAAAACGCCGGTATTAATTTCTGTAAATATTCATTGATTTATGTATATATGTAGTAACTATGTATATTGTTAATGTGATGAGTTGTGGTAGTTTATTGGGCTGAACTCTTTTAAAAATAAAGCAAAAAAGAAACAAATAAATTTAATAATTGTTTAATTACACCAGAAAGTTAAGAAGGTCTATAATGCATATTTACTAACTTGTTCGTAAAGCAATTGCTTTGGAAAATTAAAATCTCTTGTTTAAAATATTATTTATGATTATTTCAACACTATTGTTGGATATCATTGCTAAAATTAACAATAACTGCAATATCAGTTATCATTTATTATGAACAAAAAGGATAATATACCTTCTATTGGTTCTGGCTTACGCTTACACCATTGTAAATTTAAAACAGACTGACATTCCTCGCCATTTACAATACTGCGTTTGCGTAGAAACTCGAATGAATAATTCGATGCTAGCATCAAATGTATACTTCTATTTGAAAAAGTTGGGTAGGTAATTTACTGTTTAATGGTGTAACGATATCACTTACAGAATAACGGTTTGAAATTATCGTTCAAATTGTCGTTAAAAAAATTGCTAACGACTATCGTAATTTAACGGGTCGTTCATAAACGACATTTTACAGAATAAGACTGTAAAATAGACCTTGTATTGGCAAAGGTTTAAATAGCACAAATTAATGTCGATTTATTACGACGATGTACAGTGAGCGAAATAAGTATTCGTACACCACGTAACATTTTACTTATATGAAATTTCCTCAAAAATATAAATCAAATTTTTGTGAATTTAGTTTAGGAAGGTAGTTCATAAATTTGGTTTTAATGTGTGGTATAGTATCAATTAAGACAAATCCCACATATTTATATAAACAGTATTTGTCCTGTTTATGTGTAACAATACCCGAAAAATAAGTATTCGTACAGGCAACGTAGGGGACTACCAATTCTATATTCGATTATAAATTATGGTTTAATTTAATCAGTGTAAACTTGAGTAGTGTAAGGTTAACAGTTTTTCTAGAAAGTATCTGAATTTTCAATGATGAGTGGTAAAAGCAAAGAAACAACTATTGTTGAAAAAAAGACTATGGTAAATTTATAT
>JAHWXV010194743.1:0-13609 GCA_024586415.1 Phrixothrix hirtus | reverse complement strand
TTACAATACAAAATGTCAAATTTTACGAATATCGCAATAACTTATTACACTAGCGACATCTAGTGGTCATTTTTAACAACATAAAAGGCAACCCTCGTATTTGTTTCATGTTGAATAGCTTAACTTTAACCTTTGTGAATTAGGATCGCCGTAAAATACATTTTTATCGATCTAATTTTTTGTCCAATCGTCCTTGGGGTAGATTTCTTTTAGATGGAGATTTGGCATAAATTCGGATTGGTTGATTCGTATAGTTGGCATTAACATGAAGGCGAAGGTTCGAGGGTATTATATCGATATCTACGTGCGTAGGTGTATATCACTAGCTTGGTGTGTATTGCATTTCTGCCTGAATTACGTGTCATTTAACGCATGTTTCAGTTAAATAAAAGGACATGCATTTTTATACATATATTAATATTCATTCTTACATAAAATTATGCAAATTCAATACTATGAGCGATTCTATATTAATTTCTATGCGTTGCATGACAATCACCAACCATGTAATGTTGTATTCAATGGCGTGTATTTTAGTTTGTTATTATCATGCGATTTACACTAGAGGGGATAACTAAGGATATTTAGAATCTATCGGCAAGTGAGTTCATTTAATATTGCAAGACGTAGATAGTTAATTTTGTATCTTAGGGAAGAAGGTAATTGAAAAGCATCCGAAGCCCTTCTAGAGCTACTTTTACGGGTTCGATGATATTGTCATATAATGAAAAACGCCATTTTATGTGTTGTTATAATGCTGCTATAATCATCTGAATAGCTATATTTGCAGCACAGTTCAACTCCAGGGCAAACTTCTGTTGCAGACCTCGTAAAATTTACAGAGAGCGACACTAGAGCCCGAAGATTTTAATCAACGCGCGCACAGTAAAATACATCCAAGAATGCAACCTTTAGAAAGCTCTTGTAGTGAGATCGTAACAAAATATTTATGAATTGGGAGCTTGGCAGAATTTATATAGGTAAGGTTCGAGAACTAAAAGTGTTTTACTTTGTTTTGCTTCTAAATTGTGCTATGTGTACTGTTTTTTTTATCTAATTAACAAGAATTTCGACCGATAAAGGATTTTTACCAATTTAATTTAATTCATTTTGTAATGAGTGTTGCCTTCTGTGTGTATTATGTTTTATGTCATTATTTTACAGAGTTCTTTAAACTTTAAACTGTCCTAAATATTTCATTACATTTTACAGTTTCCTACTTCATATATACATTTTGTTTTATGCTTAACTATTTGAGGGCATGCTAGTATTAAACTTGGATTTATTTAGATTTATTATTTAGTTATTTTTATTGGATTTAAAATATTATTAATTACCAAATCTCTTATATATTAATTATATATAATTAATTTATTTTGTTTTCAATCTTACTAACCAATATTAATTTAAACTATTTCTTTTGATTTGAATTTCTTTTCGATATTTATTAATTGGTTTTAATTAATAGAATATTTATATTTTATATTTTCTATTTTATTTTATTATGGGATTATTAACTTTATAAATTCCTTAAATTCAGTTTATGCTGTATATTTATAGATATGAAGTTCTAACATTTCTGACATTTATCGTGTAACCAACTTTTCTATAATTATGTTTACTAACATCCTGAATTTATCATCAATGTTTATTTAGCATCATTAATTGTATTACCACTTTTTATTTAATTTTCACAGTTTCAATGTGATTAACTTATTTAATCTCAATTTTAACAATTTATTTGAAAAATGCAAAATTACCTTGCCTGTCATTTTGAAATGGCCAATTACGTTTCAAACTCGTGCACAAAGTATATTTGATATTTTCAATGTTACTATTACTCGTAGTTAAGAATAAACATCATTCAGTACAGTTGCCTTTGCAAAATATGTAATATGGTTTCTGGTTGCTACTTCAACCACAAATATTTAGGTTATTTGTAAGTTATAAATCATATTAAATGTTAACAAGACGTTCAGCTTCTCCTTTTTTACAGTAACTAGTTTTATGATTTTCGGTAGTCTGAGTTCTGTAAGTTAAAAATTATTTCAACTTTAAACAAGCGGTTCAGTTTCCACTTTTTTTTTACAGAAAACAGTTCTAAGATTTTCGTTGTCTGACTTCTAGAAAAATAGGTACCATTCTGTGCATTAAAAATTATATTTTCACCATAAGACAATAAATTATTATAAAATTCAAAAGCTTTAGTGTTCAGGCCGCGCATGTTTTGTTAAAGACAATAGTTTACACCTGACTGTTACGTTATGTCAAGTTTTTTGAAGATTATATTATGGGAATGCAATTGGAGTATTTTAATATTAGATTTTCGTCAACGGTTTTACATGTTTCAAATTCTGTCAAAATCTTCCAAGTCCCCATACAACTCAATTATGCTAAATGGACAGGCTAGCATAATCAGGTTTATTATATACAACTTTGTAGATTTATAGAACTAATTTAGCTTCATCAAGAGTGTTCAAAATAACATTTATTGACTTCACTGAGAATTCTGGCGTTTTCTTTCTAAACTAAAATCTTTCCAGTTTATTGTGGGTATTCTCTCAGCAACGCTCATTGAGATATCCTCCATTCTTGTACCAAGAGTGATGGATACTGCAGGTACAGCAGAATGCATTTAATTGAATATAAAATATCAAATAGAAAATTTATTTAGCAGTACCATCTTTCCGGAAGATATCTGTCTAATATCACAAAGTAGTTTTTATACGAACCGCGAAAATTTGTGCACTTTAAAATTAGAAGGCAACACTGGTTAATACCTCGTGAAATTAGAGACATATGCATGGAATATTTTGAGGAAGAATAAAGGTCAATGGTGGAAGAAGGAATTTGTACGAATGAATTTCTTAACTCAGAGTCCTGTAGATCAAATACAAATTCTAGCAAACAAAGTTATATAAGAAGCGCTCAACAGTATAAAAAAGGTAACAAATATGGTAAAAGAAGTAATGAAGAAGAATTATAACAATTTTTGCGCAAGTACCCGTCAAGCCCCATACGAAATTTACTAAATACAAGAATATGATGGAATGGTTCATTTAAATTCATTAGACGATCGAGCTTATTTATTCAAACTGTTGTAGATGTTTTAATTTAGAATTAAATGATTATAGAGTAGATGAAATGTATTGATATAGTTTTAGTATATGCACATTATATAATTTGCCGAAAAGGTGATATTGATAATGATTATTATAATATTGAAACGTCAACAAATATTTTACAAGAATTATTATTGTTTCATTGTAAAAATAATGAAAATTCTATTTATCAACTTTTATTAGATGTTTATAATATTTGTAACAAAATCGTTTCAAAAGTAAATCGTTTATTTCGAGTTTGCGAAAAATTTTCCTTTTTGATGGCATTATGCACTTTTTTAAAATTTTGGACAAATTAATAATTTTAATAAATATACAAGTTTTCCTTTGCAAGAAGTACTAAATAGACGCATTTTATTATGGAATGAACCAAATTATGCACCTTATCATTTGATACATTAAAAATTTTATTCGGAGGAAATTCCGTTAATTGTTCTGATGTATTACTTCCTAGAACACCTATTATAGTTTTGTCGAATTATAATATTTTTTCTAAAAATGACGATTTTCAAAATCGTATGATTAGTTATAAATGACAAAAAGCACTATTTTTAAAAGAATATAAAAAACCATATCCTCTATGTTTTTACAATTTATTACAAATTTATAACATTGTATTATAAAATGTTACAAACGTATTTTATTATGAAATAGAAGTTGTATGTACAGTTCCTAAATCAAAAAAGAATCATATCCTTTGTGTTTTTATAATTTATTACAAATATATAACATTGTATAATAAAATATTACAAAAGTGTTACATTGTTTATATTTAACGTTTTCTATTAAAACTCCCCAATGGATGTATGACACCATAACCTGCATTATTAATAGGTGCTGCATTATTTGAAATAATTTCTTTAGCAGTACAATGAGCAGTTTTTCCTAAACGATAAATACTATCTCTCACACTTAGGAACTAATTCTGATTTAACCGGAAAATAATTACCTGCATCAAGAGAATAATATAAAGACTGTACGGACAGAATATCAATGTATACTAATGGAATAGTTTCATATTGTTCAATAGATTTATGAAACCATTATCTTGCAGGATTATTAATAATTATTTATACTTTCAGTTTCTGTTTACTTTCAGGCACTATACAGGCATTCATACCTTTTAATTCCAAGGGAACATCTCAATTTTTTTCTGAAGTTAGTGTAGAATGAGGTAAATCCACACGAAGTTGTTTTACAGCAGTTATGTTTTCTGCAGTAGGTGTAGTTTATGATCTGCCAGTGTGGAGGCATCTTTTAATGACCGCCGTCCTCTTTTGAATTCATCATATCAATTGAATATTATAGTTTGTAAGGCCAAGAGTTTTTAAATATTCACTGCAAACTTACTAGACATTTCTCTTATTTTAAACCTTTTTTATAGTCGTAGTGTCATTGCTCTAAAATCGCGCCTATCGTATTCCATTGTGTTAACTAAAAATGACTCACCTGGTGACAGTAACGCGGTCCTTGCACAGGACGGACTAAAGCGTTTGATATGCTTGTTTGCACATTACCTTAGTAAGATTTACTTTATGAAATGGTGAGGTTACAACGCGATATGCCCACTGGTATGCGAGAATCCCAATTGCTACAGCATGGACTTCGTATTGCATTAGTGCAATAAGTGAACCACATTATATTCTGCTTAATTTAGCACTCAAAGCAGTAACTTTTCTTACAATTTGGAAAACTTCAATGGTATGTCCTGTTTTTAAAAGTGGTCAACTAAATCAAGTCACCAACTGCAGGCCAACTTCAGGATTATACAAGTTTTCCAAACTCCTTGAAATAATATTGTATGACGGTGTCTATCTGTCAAAAATGACATTTCTCTACAAAACAACATGTTTTTATGTGTAAATATTCCAGTGTCTCTATCTTGACTCAATTTATCTCAAAATCGCTAAATAATTTGACACAGGTGGGTGTAACCCTTAAAAGTTTCTCCAAGGCTTTTGATAGGATTAATAATTCTTTTCTGTTGGAAAAATTTAAACAGTTTGGAACTCTACAGCTCTTACATGCTTCCGGTCTTATCTATCTAGTAGGTATCAATTCATATATTATAATGGCCACAATTCCTCATACTATATAGGTACCTTCATTGAGAGTACCTCAACTGTCCAATTAAGATCTTCTCTTACTTTTAATAGTTATTACTGATTAAATTGGTATCCTAAAATGAAAAAAATTATTCTTTGCCGACAACTTGAAAATATTGTCCGTTCAAAATGATTAAGAATTCTTGCAACTTGAAATTGACCAAATTATAAGCTTTATTGAAACATTGATAGATGTAATGTCTTTTTCGAGAAGTTATCACACATTACAATACCCTTATACTATGCAGGCCACCGCACTGTTACGTCCATTAGTTGTCATGGATTTGGGTATAATATTTGATAACATGTTTCATTTTACTAGTTATATTAATAAAATTTCATTTAACGTAAGTTTAATGTTTGGTTGCATCGTCCGAAATTGCAAGGGCTTCAACAATAACAAACCATCAAGCTTGCTTTACTTCAGCTATTGTACATACGTTCCAAACTTGAATATCCATCCGTCATCTGTCTCCATTTTATTAATGTTATGAATTAGAACTAAAATCGGTTCAACGAAAATGTTTAAATATTTAAAATATGTAAATGTTGGAGTTTGCCCTGAGAAAGTTATTGATTATACCAAACTATTAAATAGATTTCAGTGTTTGTCATGCAACAAAAATGTTCCTCAGTATTATTTTTATTTTAAACTGTGCGCAATGACCTTGACTGTTCGAAATTACTATCATTAATTACCTTGGTAATACCTAGAATTAACTATAGACATTTTATTGCGAAAAAGCTAGGCCGACCTTGCTATTGAATGCTCCAATAACTGTTATATGTAATTCTTACAAAACTATTTGTAACGATTGCGATATCTTCTGCAGTATTATTAAATTGAAAGGAGTTAAATCTATGTTAATGTTTGTACTTATATCTACACCGTATTTAAATGTATAAACTATTTAGAAGTATACTTACAATTATATTCACACTAATTATATAACATTTGTTACTTTTTAGTTTGTTATCGTTTAATACTGACCAAATTATTCCATAAATAGTTTCATATGTTAAGCTATCATTATTATTAATAAAAAACTGTTTTCGATTTATTTAATTGCATGCAAAATAATTTCAAAATATCATTGTTTTAATGTCAACTTTATTAACTTTTCAATATCCAGTTGCAGATTCTATGAAGCGACTAATGTGTGCCAATTACAACTCAATTTAAATTTTATAAAATATCGCACAAAAAATATTACAATTACTAATTTTTAATAAATTCTAAATAAAGGCGAAGGAGTAAATGTTACTTCATCTAATAGATAGCCGAAGAATGGCTGAACTTTTGAATTTATAAAGGAGAGTTACTGATTTAATTCCATTACATATCATAAGATTCAGGTTTTTCATGAATTTAAAAGACTGGCGTAAGTTAATTATTAACCTAAAATTTTAATGAATTTTCAGTTCTTTGTAGTAGTTGTAATTTTGAATAAAGTAAATAGTCATACATAGGTTAAACTACTATCTTAACAAGTAATTAAAAATAATTAACAAAATTATTTAATGATGCTGGAATTTTTAACACTGGTGGCTGCATACTTCATTAATACAGAAGTCAATTAGTTTATCGTTATTCCGGATATGTTCAAGAATGACCAACGGCGTTCTACTGTAAGATGGCTCGACTTCGTATAAGACAGGGAATTCGCTTTTTACATTTTTTTAGGTATGAAACTTGACCTTAAGTATACGTATGATGGAACCTCAGGGGAAATATTTAAATTTCCGCATTTTTTTGTAATTTAATGAAGAGCATAAACACATATTTGAGTGGTAATGGAAAACAGCTACTAATGCTGCTGATAAAAGACATTGAATTATTCGTAGGCTTAAAATATTTATATTTCTTTAAAAGTCCCTTACAGACCATAAAATTATAATTATTAAAAATAATACAACTAAAAATTAAAATTCCTGCATATACTTAAATGAAGGTAGTCGTGTCGAAAGTTACGGGATTAAACTAATTCCACATTTACATGCTATACGGTTAATTAGCTATTGATGTACTTGCAATTACGTTAATAACGCGTGTTACTACTTAATAGTTTCATAATGATAGAATGTATCAACTGTGTAGTTAACAATTTTTTCTATTCGCGCTGTGTAAGACGTCAATTACACAATGTTTACTTGAAAGTGAGTCGTTACAAAAACTGGTTCACAATAACCAACTGTTGCGTGATATATATACACAGGGTGTCCCAAACTGAACCGCCTATTAGAAGTATCTAGAAAATTAACAAACAAAATAAAGTCAAACTTTAGGAAATTATGTTATGTTGCATGTTCTAGCTACCAAAAACATTTTTAATTTATGGCGTCACTTCCGATAATATCTGAAATTTCTTTTACCATCGATATTTTAAATGGAACACTAAAATTTTTATTTCATATTCTAATTCTACATCAAATTCTGTGTACTTACTGTTGAAAATATATTCATCTAACTTTTGACGTTTTCGAGGAAAAAACCATTTTTGTTTCTCAGAGACCAAAATAGTGGGTTCAATAGAATTGAATATCTCTAAACTGGAAAAACCACATGATAATATGGTATGTGACCACATAACTACTTTTTTAAAAGTCATTTCAGGAGAAAAATAATGAGGACAACTATCAGAGAATTTTCAAAAAGTTAATTTTCTAAACGGGAATTGTATGCTTTTCTCATTATGATGAACACTTTCTTTCAATCCATACCTAAATGCAATACTTTTTGACTTACACAATAAAGAATACAATATTTAGGTAACGAATTGATATGATAGTAATTTTTGATTAAGTAGCCATTAAAAATAAATACTTGGATGGCCATTGAAAATTTAAAGATTAACTTTATTGTCACACTAATGAATTTAGAGACGTGTCAGGTTTTATTGGCGTTCCTCGCCTAATAAACAATTTTTTTTTAAATTTGCCGCCGTATGTTCTGAGTAACGACGTGATTGGCAGGACAACAAAAAATAATAAATAAGAGAGCTTTCCTGTCGGATAAAACACGTTTTTCTACGCTCCGTGACGATGGGGATTTATGTAATCGAAATTAAATTGACAGTGGAGGCAATTTGTCACATATGGAGGATTTCGTTGGTATATAATTGGTAATAACTCGTCGCGAGACTACCCTCGCGCGGCAGTTAATACACGCATAGTTTATACTTGAAATAATCGGTCGTGTGCGCTATTTCATTGATTGAAGTATTCGGGTGTGTGTAAGGACTCCGCAAATGTAGTATGTCGGAATACACGTCCTGAGAGATTGAATAGTGTATCTCTGGGGATTGACCTGTCTTTTCTACCCAGGTTGCAGCTTCATTGGACATGTTAGGTCCCTTGCGGGTGCAGGAACCCATAAATAAATCACGATTGGCGAATCTGGCGAAGGGTCATCAAGAAGTCCGGTAAAGTGACGAATAAGACTAAGGTACCTTTTATAATATTTTCCCTTACTTCCCTATTGTTTACCTGTGAAGGGCGTAAGCGAAATATCAACTTATATAGGCAGAATCCAATTTAATTTGACGTTCCGGCTGCCAACCCTTGTAGAGGCCACCTTAAACCATCCCGTTGCGAGGGGAGCCTATTAATGCATACCTCCTATCCAGCTTACGGACGCATATCTATGTTGATTGTACCTAGTATATTTAAACCTTAATTTTAGTGTATAGTAGATTGATTAGTTTTCCCTGCACCTTTTGAATAAGGCCACATTCAAGAGACCGAGAAGTAACCTGTAAACTTCTGTATCCTGTTGTTTTTGTGTGTGTATACTAAATAAGTAATTTCTTCAGCAATAGATATATCGTATTACTCAACTAGACTTTCATTTTGAACTTAGAATAAGTTAATAGTGAATACTTTGTATTTCAGGGGATATGCGTTAGTTAAGGTACATTCCGCTTTAGCCACGGTCTTAATTTATATTTTTAATTTGGGTTTCTGGTAAGAGGCAACCCCGGATCAACATATCTATAGGCCACGAAACCGTTTTTCCCTGTTCCTAGGAACAGTTCTATTCAGTATACGGCCCATCAAGAGCAGTGCCCCTCTCCTATATTTCGAATCCTTCTACGCGTTTTCAGCGTTTCCCTTAGAGCGCGAATGGTGCTGATGCAATTTATCTGGAACCCTCCCTCCTCCGAGAAGCTAGCGGGACATCAGTGTTGTTGTGTGGTGGAACGCCTAACGCGCCTGTTACAGACGCTTCATTATTTTAAGCATTTAAAATAGTTTCTTGAAATGGAGGATAGTAAAAAATATTCAAATCGTGATATTTTGAATTTATTTTTGTACACGAGTAATATAACAAAATTATTAGCAGAACATACCGTATTGTTAATTAAAAGTATTCACATTTATTTCCTATGCCTGAAAAAATATTTAGAACATATAGGACAAATTTTTAAACTTTGGAAGCGTCAGTCAATTTTGAAACGGGTAACTGGGGATAAAAATATGGAAATTCGTACGCTACATATACGTGCAGTGTGTCCAGATTTGGATGATATTACGGGATATCTCCATTATTTTTAAAGCCAGCGGGATGCGGTTTTCGCGACGTGTTGCTACTTTTTAGTTAAACGAAGGATTCTGTAATCAGATTTCTCACTGCCATCTTTGTTTTTGAGATACAAGGCGAAATTGAAAATTTGCACGCATGGAGTCTACCTCATATTTCAGGAACGGTTAATGATATTGAAAAGGAATAACCTGTGGCTTATATATATTTTAACGTAGAATTGAATAGCGTCCTTAGTTTGACCCCGGCATTCCATTCATATTCTCTTAAAGATTTGGTTTAGCAATTCCGTTACCTCATTTGAACTATGGGCTGGAATCCCATTCATTTGGTACCAAGAACTACGGTATTGGTTTAGTGAAAGATCCATGAAATCTACTATAACCGTTCCTAAAATTTACAAATATCTGTAAAAATTTAGATGATCGTTGTAAATTAAATAGCGCATGCTATTGTTGATTAAGGAGGGAAAATACGTTAGAACAAAATTTATAATGAAATTCCCTTTCTTTAATTAAATGTGGGTTTTGCCTACCCCAAAAATGACAGTTTATTTCATCTCCAGTTACACATTTTAAAGTTGTATGATGCTCCGAAAATTTAAAACATCTGTTTGAAATCTTCTAAATATTTTTTCAGGCGTAGGAGTAAGCGTGGATATCTTTCATTAAAAACACGGTATGTACTGCTAGTAATTTTGCCGTATCCCCCATATATAAAAAAAATTCAAAATATCACTATTTTAAAACCTTTTATTGTCTTTCATTTTTATAATTTATTTTAAATACTTAAAGTAATGAAGTGTTGCTAAATTTATTTGTTAGGACAATTAAAATCAATATAGTATATGCTCGTAAGCAACTCAAAAACTATTGCATTTAGGTATAGGGATACCTTATATGGATTAAAAGTGATTTACTTCTCTCTTTACTACGATAACAAAAGCATACAGTCCCATTTAAAAAAAAAGCTGTTTGGCAATTTTCTGATGGTTATGAAGGGACCTCATTATTTTTCCCCGCAATAGAGTTTTAAAAAAGTAATTATACAATGATATATTATCGCATAGTTGTTCATTAAAAACACCATAACTGTGGCTTTTTCCAGTTTAGAAATATTGGGGTCTCTGAGAAACAAAAATGTATTTTTTCCTCGAAAAAGGCAAAAGTTAGGTGAATACCTTTTAAACAAAAAGTACACTAAATTTGATATTTAATTAGAATATGAAATAAAAATCTTAGTATTCTGTTTGAAATATCTGGAGTTAGAGGCAATTTCCGGTATTGCCGGAAATTCCGCAACTTGAAAATATTTTTACTAAATAGAACAGATAGAACAGAGTTTGACTTTAATATGTTAGTTTTCTAAATACTTCTTACAGGCTGTCCAGATAAATCTATTATCAGAAATAGGATTTGCTTAAAATTGAAAGGATTGGCATTTGAACTTAGATTTTTTTTATTTTTTGATAAATAAAATTTGTATAAATAGAGATACTGAGAATTGTCAAAAGTTGTACATAAGCAATTGTGTAAGAGTTGTGCATAAAAGTAATCTACAGAAGAGTATGGAAATTATAAACAACAAACTTATAAAAAACATATTGATTAGAAATTATATAAATGTAACACAACTATTACTATCGATTAATTGATTTTTATTCAATTTATAAAAGTGCAGAATTCAACAAGTACTTGTAAATAGTACTACAATGAATTATTAAATAAAATTGGCACAAGGAATGTTTTTATAAGAAGCGTGCGTTACTTCTCATAAGATCAAACTTGTTCTTAAAATTAACAAAAGTGATAAATGTGCTACTACGATAGTTGAAAATTCACAAAAGATACAGAATTAATTGATAAGTGAATTAATTTACTTACGTTAAATAAAGTATCGAGTTGTTTATCAATAATTAAATGTACACGAAATTAAAATCACTTGGAAAAATTTAGCCTTGTGTAAAAGGAAATACATAATTATTGAGAATTATCCTCATGATCCTACAAACAGAATTTATGAGTTATGAATCAATATCGAGCAGTAATTACCTTTGAACATTAGCTTTTATGCAAAAGTTCATAACCAGTTACAGAAAACTAACAAGTTAATGGTGAATTTACGGAGTTAATGAAAACATGCCTAGTTTTGGTTACAAATTGAAAGCGAGAAGTTGGAAAACATACACGTAGATATTAATCTTGTCACTATCAGTCCAGAAGTCAATGGCAGCTTCACAATTGGAGGTTAAAGAACATTTTAGTGAGAAGTAATAATCTGCGATATACAAAATGTGAGTCCGCAATGTTACATACAATTTGTTTGAAAATTAACTTTTATAAATATTTTTTCTTATTTATTTTATTTACAACTGAAATAAACAAGAGCACTAATTATTTAAATTGTTGTTCATTAAAACATAACTTTATATGTTTATTTTTATTTCGAAGAAAACATTTAGACTGACATTATAAAGGGTGTCCCAAACTTAACGCGGGATTTAAATTTGTCGCTATTCGCGTAGTAAAGTGTTGGCAACCCTATTAAAGGAACCATTTAACATCTGATAGTTTAGGGTTAGTAAAAATGGAGCGTTACACGATAGATCAACGTGTTTTCATTGTTGAGCAATATTTCAAAAATAATGAAAGTCTGGCGGCCACAGTTCGAAAATTTCGTACAAAATATGGTCGGAATAATGATTTAACTTCGTCAATTGTAAAGAGAGTAATTAAAAAATTTAGGCAGACTGGATCAATTGCTGATGCTAAATACACTCGTCGTTTAAAAACAAGCCGTTCAAATGACAATATCGAAACAGTGAGTGAGAGTGATGGTGAAAGTGCAGGAACATCAATTCGGCATTGTGAACAAGAATTGCAAATTTCTACAACGTATACTCACTGAAGATATGTGTCTCCATGCTTATAAAGTTCAATTGACACAAAAACTGAAACGTAATGACCATGCACAGCGGAGAGAGTTCGTTGAATGGATTATTGAATAGCATATAAATTATAAATTTCCAAAGACAATTTATTATAGTAATTAAAATTCCTACCAATTATTTAGAATTTAATAGACAATTCTGAAAATGTAAATGTGTTGTTCATTTTTAGTATTTATTTGGATGTAATACATTTATTTTTGCATTTACTTAATTCTTTAATTTATAGAATTGAATTAGTGATTATAAAAGTTCACGTATTTACATTAATTTTAAAACTTATTTTAAAAACAATATTGAGTAAGCTTTTAAAAAGATAAGAATTATTTAACAAGGTTGAATGAAAAGTAGTGATAAATTTTTAAAACGAACTGAGGGTTGTAATGATAATTTCAATCTTTAAGAACCTAGGCAACGTGCTTGTGAACAGATATCATGTTATAATTAAAAATTTTTCCAACATTTTCTGTAAACGAACCCACACTTAATTATTTTAGAAACAGTACAGCACATTTTTCCAACCAAATGTGGTTCTATTAAGATAAAATTACAATTTTTGTCAGCCCAGCGTAACGCGGTTAACATTACATGACGTATATAGTTCGTTACAAATTTGAATTCGATATATAAGTTTAGTCAGAGCCTACTATAACTTACGAGCCGTCGCACTATGGAAAATTAAGGTCTGTTTCTGATCAAATATCGATAACTCGTTTGTTTATTGATATAGACAGCTGACATTTTGTATACATATTAAGTCATATATACGGCTTTCAACGAATTAAAAATATTTTGAATTTATTCAATATAATGAATAATAAATTAAACAAAAGACATGAAAATCGTGAAAATCTGTATTTATAGTTAAATTCATTAGTATATTAAAATATATCAA
>JAHWXV010194701.1:0-15785 GCA_024586415.1 Phrixothrix hirtus | reverse complement strand
GAGGAGTATGTTTTTCCTCAGTTGGATGATATTGAGGCGGAGAAGGGTTTTGTCCACTTTCAGCAAGATGGCGCACCGCCTCACTTTAGTTTGCGTGTGCCAGAAGCACTCAATACTCGATTCGGCAACAGGTAGATTGGAATGGAAAGGCCTACTCCTTGGCCTCCAAGGAGCCCATATTTGACTCCCTTGGACCTTTTTTTCTGGGGACATGTGAAGAACGTCGTCTATGCAGAGAAAATTCGAGATCTAATTCATCTCAGTCAACGGATACTGGCTTGCGTGGCAATCGTTACCCCAGATATGCTGGACAGGACGTGGCAAGAGGTAGACTTCCGTTTGGATGTGTGCCGTGCCACTAATGGGGCCCACATTGTTATCTACTAAATTGTAATAAAAACTTGAGAATATTATTTTCAAATTCATGTATAACACATTAAACTAAGATTTTTATTTAATAAAAATATTTAACCTCAAAACCCCGGAGTTCTTTTGCGGAAACCCTGTATATTACTAATATGTTTAATAATGCTGTGCCGCTACCATTTAAAAGGTGTCTAAATTATGCCTGACGTTAAAGCCTACAATTTTGATCTTCTACTATAGTTAACAAAATATATTCAAAGGAAACTATTTTGTGTCCATTATTTAAGTCAAATAGTTATACATGGTTAAATCAAAATACATATATACATTTCATAAAATATTCAGATTGTAAACTGAAATTTAGTACGCGCTTTATATAAATGATGATAACCAGTTTAAGGTTTAAAAATCTGGCGTGAGACAACACACGACTTTCTCTTACGCACATAGATATGCCAATAGTATCCACAAATGATTAGATTATTGTCTACGTTTATTTTGGAAACAATAATTGCTACGATCACCCATCCAAATTACTGCATAGGCGAAAGGCTGCTTAACTCCGGAAATTTTCTCTGATAACTTTCTTCAGCGCATTTTTTCCGAAAAACTGTTAAATTCACATTAAGGGGCATTAAATGCATAATAACCGTAGCACATTTAAAAATAAAAGTTATAGCTGTTTTCGAGAAAATTTCAAAAAACTTAAAAATCGCAAGAATAAAGTGGGACTTCCGGTCATTCGATTTTACCTAAATTCCTAAAGTCTCATGTGCAGAAGATATAAAACTTAAATATTCAATTTCATTCATATATCATAGTTAGTTTTTGAGATGTGTTATTCACAATTAATACGCTAAGTACTACTGGTTACTCGATGTTCGCAAATTTATTAGTGATAAAGCTTGATTCATATTAAACAGAATAAAGTAGCTAATAAATGTACTAAGTTTTAAAAAAATTGTTACAACCTATTTCAAGAAAATCACGAAAAATGAAATACGGAAAATATTTAAAAATGACAGAAATAAAGTGGAACTTCCGGTTATTCGATTTTAACCAAATTCTTGATTTGGAATACCTATGTAATTATGCCCACAAATATAAATTTTCATACAGCTAGGACTTTTAGTTTCATGGTTATTTTATTTTGAGTTAACGGTGAAGGTACTTCCGGTTACTCAATTTATGGAAAAGTTTCTGAGAAATAGCTTAAACTGTATAAAATGCCATTAAATATCGTTAGAGCCGATTTCGAAAAAATCGCGAAAAACGAAAAATTCGGAAAATATCTAAAAGTAGCAGAAATAAGTTGTACTTCCGGTTATTCGATTTTAGCAAAATTCTCGATTTAGCATAAGAAGATAGTTAGGATCTCAAATACAAATTTTCATTTATTTAGGACTTTCAGTTTCGTAGTTATTTTATTCGTAGCTAATGGTAAGACTACTTCCGGTTACTCGTTTTACGGACATTTTTCTGAGAAATTGTGTTAATTATACGAAAGGGTATTAAATGCGTAAGAAATACAATACATTTTAAAAAAATCATTTTAGCCGATTTCGAGAAAATCGCGAAAAACCAAAAAATGACAAAAGTAAAGTGACACTTCCGGTTATTGCATTTTCGTCAAATTGTTATGGTTGAGTGCGAGGTTGTACACAAACGTAAATATAATATTTTGTTTATCTACGACTTTTCGATTTCGAGATATTTTGTTTACACACGCACACGCACGCACACGCACGCGCGCGCGCGCGCACACACACACACACACACAGAGACAGGCCAATTTTTAAAACATGATTTTCGGACGCAGGGGCCCGAAAACGTGTAATTCCTCTAAAATTTCGACATCGAAAATTTTGGACGAAAACAATAATTTCTCTATACTATATTTCATATAGGTAAACAAAGTAAACAAGGGAATTAGGTTAGGAGATTTTTGAGGCTTTACGGGGAAATTTTCGCATCTTATATTGAATTAGTAGCAAAAACTAACTTTTATGTTACAACGTTTTATGTGGTTAACGGTAACTTTTGTCTTGTGTTATAATATTCGAAATAATAACGATTACACGCTAAAAGTTCAATTTTGATAATGAGAACTAATAAGTTTTAATAATTAGAACAAAAGGCGAGTGCACAGTTAACCCGCCAGATTCGATGGTTTGCAATCAAAATAAGTAGTTTTACTAGTGATAATAAAATATGAAATTGAGCTGCATGTATTGTCACGACTCGGCGAATCCCTTTACATATTCATTTAATAATAGATTTCTGTATAAACTCTATTAAATAAATGCTACTCTGTGATTATTTTATTAAATATCTTAGGCGTCATTGTGATTTAGCTGGCTTTCAAGTAATGATACTGGCCTTCGTGTTTATATTGTTTTATTGTTTAAAAGATTTATTAATCTTTAATGTCTGGCTTAGAAAACGATATTAAGTTTTTTATAAATTTTAGTTATAAATTTAGTTCGACTGTTAATTTTCCCTTTGGAAACCGTATATTTTTTTGTTTCAGATACAGTAGTTAACTGTTTTTTGATTATTTCATCTTTTAATTTGCCGTATTTATTAATTTTTGATATTTAAACAGAGATCAGTCTATTGGCCAAAATAATTGAATAATTAGATATTTGTTCATTTTAACGGTTGGAAAGTTGTACCCCCATAAATAAAGGGACGCTGGCCATGTTAGTTAAAGGCTTTTGAGAATTGCGGAAATGCCCTCCTCTTTCAAATATATTCAGTGAACCTGCAGGCTTGATGAAAATATAAAATTGTTTTTATATACTTTTTGCGTTTTTCTTTCAAATTATTTATATACCTACGCTTTCAAGGTATTAGAGCTTTGTTTGAAATTTTGTAAGTGCGTCTGAAATTCTTGCAACATTTGACATTAATTTGGAAACACCCGGTGTATATATATATATATATATATATATATAATTGAATTAATAGTAATACCTAATCGGTGAATCACCAGTACCATTTTTATGTCAAAATTACAAATGTAAATCTTTAAATTTTGCAAAGCCATTATTAACAACATTTTTAATATTCAAAAATCCCAGTTCGGGTTTTGTAAAACAGGGGCCTTTTCTTAAAAATAATAGATCAGCTTTCCCATAAGAACGTGTACGATGCTAAAAATAAATGTTAACTACCGATCACCCCCTAACCCATAAGTTCAAGGAAAAACTTCTTTTAACAGCAGTTCAGAGATAATTACCGTGAGGTCAGCGTGCGTTTTCCCGTTCTTCGAGGGTGCAAGTGCACTTTAATTCGGTCAACGCCCTGATTCGGGAAAGTGCATAAATGAGGCGTTATCCCGCTTAACGATTTTATCGAGATACTGAATTCGTGGAAATTTTTCATTCTACGCCTGTCGGCGAATTTTAGGGGATCTGTTCATTTTTCATCCATATCCGTTCAACGGTTAAGGACATTACCGTGAAGTACGCTACAGATACGATATAATTGGGAACCGAGGCCTTGATGCCATCACGCTGCCGACACAATGGGAACCGTCAGACTTCCGTCTACACGTAAGTGGAGTTTTTTCTATAAACTTACGGTTAAGTAGTGATCCAATAATACTCTCATTTTATTTGCTATTTGTTTACGACTGGATATTTAGTTCGATCAAATCATAAGTCAAAGATGATTAAAGTAATAGATAGTAGTAACAAAAATTGACATTAGCCTTTATTACCGATTTTTAATTGTTTGTCGAAATAAGGGCTTTACTGAAAGGTCGATTGTATTAACTAGGTTAGTATTATTTGTAAATTATATAAAGCACAGTCCCCGAACGTAGTTATAGAGTACACATTGTGTATTGTAATTCCTTCCTTTTTTTTAAATAAGAGCGACGTATTTTTTATAACTATACGCATTAAACTTTCTTGAATTTCATTATATCTAGTATACCACGTACAACATTCTTTTATTTTGTAATTGTAGATACCCATAAATTTGTTAACAGATACTTTCTTTCAGGGAACTGGTTTAAATTAAGTAAGTAACATATTGTCACGTATTCGTCTAAGTAAGCTCATTAAGATATTAATCCAGTGGCGTACACTAAGTCAGTAATTTAACTAGTAAATATGCCGTGAGAAGACCCTACCAGTTTCAGTTTGAAATAAGATTCCTTGCCGTCTCGTTTCTGGAAAAGATCTAACCGTCAAGATATTTAAGTAAGGTGGCGCCCAAAAAAATTACGATTGTTTCCCGATTTTTGACTCTCGCAAGCCTCTCCTGAGTTTTAGCCTAATTATTTCCATCAAAAACTGCAGAATCCCCTTTTCTCCATTGCGGCGGGCGGAGCTGTTAGCTAATTCAAGACAATCGGCATTTTAGACAACCTTTTGGGGCGTAAAGAGCGTTCTGTTTCGTTATAATTTGTTTATTAGAATTTCAAATTTTCCGCTTAACATATTAACCAATTTAACTTTTGTTGAAGATAACTTTATCAATAGCTGTAAAATTTTACATTTTAACTTTACTTTCTAAATCACAAGCTAAATAACAGCTTTAATTAATTCTGCTGTAGTAACTATTACAGTCCTTCATGTTCATGGAACATCTTTCAAATTTATTTTAATTACTTAATTACGTTCAAATGGTTAACTCACAACTCATATTGATTTGAAATATTTAAACTGCTCTGTTTTTAATGGCGTAAATAATTTTTATGTACATATTTACCGTAATTATTACAGCTATGCTTTATTCAATTCTGTGAACATGTTACATTTTCCGCCGAGTTTAATTTTTGTTTAATTTATTTGATATTTGCAAACCATGCAGTAACAGTGTTCCAACCCACAGAATTGGAGGGAAACAACACGTTAGTTACATTTATCAAATTTTATATTAAATAAATGTCGGTCGTTAAATGAAAACAAAATTATTTTTAAAGAATTAAAATAAAAATTTCGTAGGTTTGAACATTATTATCGATATAATTCAAATATTTATGTGATTTTTCAGTACATGGCTTTAAATTTGTATGACTTAAGTTACAGGTCATGTCGTACGGCACAAATCTCATTCTATCCTAACACTCCGGATGATGTTTTCGTCAACATACAATGTTGTAATTCATTGTTTTAAATTGTTTCTAGGAAATGGAAGGGCAAAACTGTCTTCGATATACCACCCACAAGAAAAAGTCACTAGGTGTTAGATCTAAATTTTTTGATGGCCAACTGGCAATATTACAATCTGTTGTGCGATAAATTCGGTGTCGAGATAGTAATTGATATATGTAATTTCGAACCTCTCTAGACCAGTGACTCGGAACTCCATCTTAAATGAAAATAGATTTGTACTATCTTCTTGGAATTGAGGCAGCAGCTCCTCATTAGAATCAGTCTTCTCATGAAAAAAAAATGCCTCGTACATTTTTGTACAGGATAAAACGCGGTTAATCTTTGACATGCTCAACCATTTATCTCTGCTTTTCTGTTCTCCATATACGCACATTGTGTTTGTTTACTTTTCTGGTAATGTAGAAGATCGATTCTTCATCGAAAATTAACAGGGCGAAGAAAGCATCATCTTCCCTGCGCTGCTACATGTGCATTCAAAAAGAATGATATACGATTTTATCATGATTACTTACAATTTGTATTAACTGTAGCTAATTTTTCCACAGTTTGTAGTGGAATCTATAATTCAACACTTGCACGTGATGTCAATTTCTTAATACCGTGCAGGTAGGCCTTACGAATACTATTTACTTGTTTCTCTGATTTCGTGATCTCGGAACATTTCCCAGCGCATAAACAATCAATGTTTTGAAGTATCTTGCTCCAATTGAAGATGGATTGCTTTGTAGGTGGTGAAAGTGTACCACATCTTATTCTAAAATGTCGTTGTACGGCAGTAATAAGAGTTTGTTTTCACTAATTCCATCATACAATAAGCTTTTTCTATTAGTGTAACAACCATTTTGCTTAGCTGACGCAGCAAAAGCTCACGTGATGTTGACATCACGAGCAACTGCAGTGGTGAATATTTTAATCTCTCTTCTATGTTGCTTACATCTATTTTGTAGTCTTGTCCATCTGTTTTGATTCTATAAAACGTTGAAGGTGTCTCTCTTTTATAGTGACCTTGTTGTACATTTAAATAAACAACTGAAATACGAATCTGGGTTGTACTACAGGGCATAATCATTTATCACTATAGTCATTAATCAAGGCTCATTGATAATTAAATTTGTTAAAAGAGCGGTCTCATTGAACAACCAGTGAAGTGACTTCTTCCATAGTTACTAATCTTCTACATAAACTTATCTAAATGTCGGAGCAGTCATTTGGGTATCAAAGTTGTCATCGCCTTCTTAATTTCTTCTTCAGTTTTGTTAAATAATTGCTCTAGATTTTAAGAAAAGTTTATTAAAGTAATTTTCTTATTCGTACTCGTCTATGGTAACACGCAACTTTTCTCAAGCTTCAATCAGCAATTCATCGTTACAAAATTTGGAGGTTTCAACGTATGCTTAACGTGTTTAGTAGTAATTTTACCTTAAATTTTTCAAGTCTTTGCTGTTATTTTGCAGCGATAATTTACTGATCTTATCACACAATTATTTTATCGATCCACGATTGCCAAATAAGATAACAACATTTTTTCTTTATTTTAGTAAGAATTGAATTTCTATACTTTATTAAGCAGTTGTGATAGTAGATCTAAATAGTATAGATATATTTTGTTATTAATAGGTGTCGCAATAATAGCGCCGGATTTAAATTGCGCGCTATTTTCGTTCAGTTAAGTTAGCGGTACTCAAAATGTTACAGTTATCATCTGCCATTGTTGCGCTTAAGAGTATAACAAAAAGTTATCATCAAAATGCGTTATTAAAAAATAAATATAAGAGGAGGAGGAGTTCAAGAAAATCCAATTATTACTAAAATATACGTAACTCTGGTCTACACAAAATTAATGACAAATTCAAGTCAAAATTCATTTCCCATTAAATTCCGCATGACATTATGCGGAATTTACTGTAGAAAAGACATTTTCATTGTATGTTTTAGATACCGCATACCAATATCTAGTATTATATAGTATTATATAATATCTAGTATTCAGAAGAATTTGCACTATCCCCAATATTTCAATTAGACAGTTTTAGAGAGTTGGATGGGTTGGTGTCTTTTTCAACAACATCGATGTTGTTTTCACTGAAATATCATAATGTGAATTTGGCGTAAAAGCCGATGCCAAATCTGGCCAAAATAATGGAAGCAATTTTTCTGGAGATATTCGTTTTTGTAAGTTTCTGTATTATTTTTTCTTTTGTATAGAAAATGCTTGAACGTAAACCACAAAAAAGGTAACTTGCCAAACAAACGCCTTTTGTCTAAATTTTTCGCTTTAATATAGTTATCCGAATCATCCACAGTTTTTTCTACGTATTTTGTATACAAGTGAGGACTAAGGAGTGTCTCCGAGTCCTCTTTCGCGTAGGCTTCATCTTTATCAAAGTATAATTCACTACTTTCAATTTCGAATCAGACGATTGACTGACTATTTTTTGTTTTTTATAAGTTTCAAATTATATCTGGGTTTAATTCGTTCGATTGTTCCAATTGTACTCATTTTGTGGGCCAAATCATGAACAAACATCGATCTATTTTGTTTTATTAAATACACCATTTTTGGACCAATTTCATTTTACTTGTGCCCTTTTTCGTCCTGATCTTGATAAATAATTAAAATTATGATGTTCTACAAACTTTTGGATAGCAGATTACACACTTTGGTGTTGAACACTGAATTTTTATGTAATCTGATTATACGTTGTTCTTTTGTCAGAACACCAACTGCGCAGGGTATTTCACTTCACTTTTAATTCGGAACATCTTAAATCAATAATAATTACGGCATCAAGCAACCAACGTTCGTCTTTTGACATCTAAACAAATCTAATGTCAGATTTCCGTTTCGACTTTTATGGTATATTTCTTAGGAACGGAACGCTACACCAATGAACAACGCGTTATTATTGTGAAAACACATTACAGCTATGAGAAAAGTTTTGCGGAAATTGTTCACGAAATTTGTGGTTTCGGTCGACAAAATACATAAAATGAGTCAACAGTTGGAAGAATAATTATAAAATTCGAAAAACAAACAGATGCAGTAAAACACGGTACATCTTCGTACTGACCGGTACTGATGCGGCTGGTTGTTGGAAAACCAAGAAACGATAATTTTGTGAAAAAAATCATTTTTAGCGAGAAACTCACTCTCAACTTAATAAGTTCATGAATACACAAAATTGTCAGATTTGGGAAACAGACAACCCTCGAATGACTCGAGCAATGCAACTGCATATCGAAGGAGCCACGTTTTGTACGGATTTAGGTCTGCGTGGAAATGAGACTGCGAGATACTGGATATGCCGTTTTATGGGAAAAAACTGGGACAGGAACGACCAACATTCACATCAAGGACTTAACTGTAAAGTGCATAAAAGCAGCGGTGCAAAAAGGGAAGCAAATAGCACATGGAGTAGGATCGGTGCACGACTTGGGATTCAGGTCAAACGCATTAGAAACAGTATATAAAGTAACTGTAAAACTGTTTATAGTAGGATGCAGGTAAAAGAAACGTGACAATCTATAGATGCATAACCTATACTTGCTGGCATGCACCATAATCGAATATATCACTGGTGGATCTCGTCGTTTGCAAAGTCGTCGAAAAAAGAGAAGGACCACTGCGCTAACGCAGTAAATTCTATATATTAGGCCAGAAGTTAAGTTAGGACACCCAACAGAACTTGTTATCTTATATTTCACTATGGGAGAAGAGGGTGTACGCAACGTTTGAATATAAACTGACAGCTCAAGAAAAATGACAGGAAGGCGGGTACGGCATTTATTATATACACAGGATGTTCTGGATATAAGGAGCATATTTAATACACGTGCAGACGGACTCTTAGGGATCACAAATCTGTAAAAATTTGTATTGTACTTCGAAAAAAATGTTTGCAAATCTTCACGTGCAAATCTGTCATCACGATTAATAAATCACTAGAAATTTTAAAAAATTAAGTAGAACTTTTTATTTTAAACAGTAATTGCAGGTATTTATAATGATCAGCTGAAAACATTAATTAATAGTGCTCTGAAATCGAATGCGTCATGCTGTCTCTAAAGATGTACGGTCAACCAGCTTTTTCTTGTTGAACACAATAGACAGTTATAAAAAGCAGAGACGGGCTGAAACTTTAATTACAGATATGTATTTCAAAAACTATGTAATTTAGACACATAGTTTATAAGCATTTTTTATCACGCATATTAAGATCTATGTACTGTTAAAGTAATGCTCTTTATATCCTGGACAACCTTTAGAAAGGGAAAGTAGAGACGATCAGCCGAAAATACAATAGACGACTGGTACTCGGTGTACTAGAACGATTTGATGGCTATCAGGAAGGCTCTTGCTTCTACATCATCGCGGGCTAATCAAGGTCTCGATTCTCAGTAACTCTCGATCAACACTTACAACGCTGCACGAAATAGAAGCACCGACCGCCCTGTAGTCCGATGTATGGAAGAAGGCACCTGAAATGGGGAAATCGATAAATATTAAATTAAACTGGGAACAAGGGAAACGAAAGGACTTGCAAGCTCGCGAATGAGGCGGCAAAAATTCAGAAGCGGAACAGCATGTGGTGCAGTACCTAGAACATGAATTAAGCGAAAACTTAAGAAAGGAACACGGGCGAAATGGGAAGAACGGTGGAAAATGACCAATGTAGGACTTCTAATGGCTCAGTTCATTCTTAACCGGCGTATCAGGAAGACCATCCCAGTGATGCTTGAAACTGGGACCGTTTACTTTACCACTGACCGTGAAGGATTTTCTTTCTATTCGGTTATAATACGCCGACAGAACGACGGAGACTGGACCGCCGTTGACGACGCCTCATATGCTATTATCAAGTGTATTCTCGAGCTGAAGCACCGAGGTGTGATCTACCACAAACTGATGTTGAAGAGACGGTGTTAGCCGCACTAGGAGAAACGGTAACAACACATAAGGAGTAAGGAAACTAGACACGCTTAGGAAACGTTAGGTCAAAGTATGGTAGACGTCAGGTTATATTAAAGTTTTAGTTTTCAAATTTTTCAGTCCCTGTACCTCAAAGCAGGTGTGCATAGCAGGGAACTCAATATTATGCAAATATTGTTCAACTCAGAACTCGTTTTTAGGAATAACGTCGATGAACTGCTTTAAGTGGAGCATCATAGTATAAATTCAATTATTTCACAATTCTTCCAATTAAATTGTACAACGTACGTTACCGTAGCATGATAACGGAGATTTTGTGACTTCAATTGGACGGTATAGATCTGAAAAACATATGGTTCCATCAGAATGGCGCAATCTATCATATGTGCGTGAAATAATTGAGTTCCTGCGAGAAAACTTTCTGGCCGTATCAGTTCACGCAGTGGTGATCAAAATTTGCTACCGCGGTCGGGCGAGTTGACTGTTTGGAGGTTTGTGAAATCTCGTGTCTACGTCAACAAACCAATAACAATTCTTAAACTCAACACGAGATTAGATATAGGGAATGTAACGAAATTGGCCGTTTAGTTATTCGCAATGTTATCGAAAATTACATCAAAAAAAAATCTGGTGTGAGACAACACATGACTTTCTTTTACATATTATCAATATGCATATAATATGCAAAAATGATTAAAATATTATTTACCTTTAGTTTGCGAACGATAATTGCAACGGTCACGCTTTACTCTGAAGATTTTCCCCGATAATTCGTTTCAACAAATTTTCTCAGAGAAACCGATTAGTTCTCGTAAAAGCAAAGGTATAAGAACCTCAGTAGGTTCTAGAAATGTTGTTTTCGAGAAAATGCTAAGAATAAACTGGCTTTTCCGGTCATTCGATTTTAACTAAATTCTTGCCCTCATATGACAGGTAGGTAGTAAACATAAATTAAAATTTCATTTTTCTACGATGTTTAGTTTTCGAGATATGTTGTTCACAATTAAAACTTCAAGTACTTCGGGTTATTAGATTTTCTGAAACTTCTTAGAGAAACCTCTTAGTTCATATAAAAGGAAATTAAGTAGCTAAGAAATATAGCAAGTTTAAAAAATATCGTTAGTGCCGATTTCAACAAAATCGCGAAAAAGTAAAAAATTCCGAAAATATATAAAACTGACAGAAATGAAGCGGTACTTCTGGTTCTTCAATTTTAACCAAATTCTCAGTTTTTCGTACAAAGGTAACTATGACCTCAAATATAAATTTTTATTTAGCTAGGACTTTTAGTTTCATAGTTATTTTATTCAAAGTTAACTGTCAACGTACTTGCAGTTACTCAATTTACGGAAATGTTTTTAAGAAACCGCCTAAATCCCATGAAAGGGCATTAAATGGATACGAAATATAGTAGATTTAAAAAAATCGTTAAAGCCGATATCGAGAAAATCGCAAAAAAACAAAAAATGACAATTGTAAAGTGTATCAAATTTTAATCAAATTGTTGCGGTTAGGCGTGGGGCTGGCTGGAAACTTAAATATAAAATTTTGTTTATCCACGACCATTAGTTTTCGAGATATCCTGTTCACAGACACGCACGCAAGCGGACCTGGGGGATTTGAAAATTCTATTTCCACTAAAATTTTGAACGTAAACAATTTTCTCTTTTTATCTGTATGTATTTTATATAAGATAAAAGAAAGTAAAAGGGAGAGTGTACCAACAGTATATGGGGGACAGTTAATCCTAGCATATGTTCTTTATTCTGAAAGGAAACATCATCACTTTTTGAATAAAGTTATACAGCGCTCTTATTGGGATACCTTTTACTACGAGCATACTTGTATGAATTGACTTGGTTACTAATAACTACAAGATCCTAAATGTATATCGCTAGGCACCTACAAGTTATTATATTAAGTAAATTCAAGTAAATATTTACCTACTATCGAATTTTTGAGTTTTGATCACTAACTTTAGTAGCGGGTAGGAAAAACAGTGGTTAATTAGATGCAGAAAAAATTATTTAATTGAGAATCTAATTATCTATGGTATGCAAAAGTTTGAAAATTGTACGGTTACAGCAGTGTTTTTGCTGTATCAAATAATATGCCATAATTTTTCTTTATTTTGAGCATTGTTTTAGAAACGCGCTACTTTACAAATTAATTACAACAGAAAATACCGCAATAAATGCAATATAATTTTAGCTACGTTTCGCTTACAGGATTTCTAACACATGACAACAAAAATATCTATAATTACTAAATTTCCACGTTATAATAAAAAATAATGGATAAGGAATTTTTGCATTCTATTAGACTTTTTAAATTTTTGTTCACTGTTGGACAGAAAACATCTAATTGGTAGAGAATTGTTAGGATATTTTAGATTATTTTCTGAAACTAATCTTAATAACCATTTTAAACGTATGAAAAGAAATAAATTTAAATGTTGCAGACGGGAGTGGCGCATAAAAACGAGAACACCACTGCAACTTGTCTGTAATAATTGAGTCTGTTTCTTCCATCAACGTTAAAATAGTTATAAAAATTAGTTTGACCAAATAATCTAAATTATCTTAACAATTCTTTATCAATTAAACATTTTGTATCCAGTAGTATAAAAAAATTTAAAAAGTTTAATACGGCGCGAGAATCCGCTGTTCATTATTTTTGTTATAACATGGAAATTTAGCAATTCCAGATATTGCTTTTCTATAATGTGTTATGAATACTGTAAGTTAACATAGCTAAAAAAAATTGCATTGCACTTGGTGCGGTAGTATTTTTTGTAATTAAATTGTAATGTGGTGCAACGCTAAAAATCAACATAATTTACGACATAATATTTGATACGGGAAATATGCAACTATATACAGTTTTCAAACTTTTTGCACTTTCTTCTGCATCTAATTTGAAACCGTAGTTTTTTTTCTATCCAAGTCTGGGGTCATTACTTAAATATCCGATCGTAGCTGTGAAACACAATTTATTGTTAATAGCTGTTTACTAGTTAGTTTATAATTTCAAAAAAAATTCTTTTGGATGGCCAACTTTTCTTTGACTTTCTGAACAGATAAAAATTAAAGAACTATCGAATCTTCTAGAAACTCGTCGCCAATAACTTGCAATAAGAAGATTGGGTTCGACAGTCCTCTTCGTATTTCTTTGTCACCATTAGTAATAGCGTATCTTTGGTGATAGAATTTTTAGAAGAATCTTGGAATCCGATGCGCGGATGTAATGGCGGTTCTCAAACATAAATTTTTGTTTTTATACACATTTCTTCATTCAATAGTCGAATCAAAACGTCTCCCCAATTTTCAAGGAAATTATTAGAATTAAAATTTTACCTTTGAATAAGGTGAAACATTTTCTCCGTAAAGTATTGCAGCTTATCAATAGTTTTTGGGCCGTTTTAGTATTATAACATTGTGACATTCAAGTTTTACTTATTTTCACATACACTCAAGCACCTAAGTGCTTTACTACTTAAAATTAAAATCGCATCGCTTAGAATGATAAAATTGAAGCGGGAGAGGTCGCGTAGTATCTGTCATTATAAACTTCAAGTGGCGACATGGAGCGCCACTTTGGAGCTGGGGTAATGCGTTATGATGGTAGGGTGTATGTATATTGTGACATATCTGAATCAATATTTCTAGTTACTTCTGTGATATCTGGATAATTAATGTTCCCATCAAGGGAGAAGCTTTGTTAAACTTGAAGGTTTCTAAATGTGGCATTTTTAACTGTTTTCCTTTCGTTTAACTTTTTAAAGGAATTGTAACACGTTTCGGATACCCTGTATATTAATCAGCAGTTCCCACACATTTTTACTTTCTCTTACCTATATGAAATATAGTATAGAGAAAGTATTGTTTTGTCCAAAATTTTCAATGTCGAAATTTTAGTGGAAATATACGTTTGGGGCCCCTTGAGTCCGAAAACACGCACGCGCACGCGCATGCGCGCACACCCAAACACACGCGTGTGTATGTGTGTGCATGCGTGCGTGCGTGCGTGCGTGCGTTCGTGCGTGCGTGCGTGCGTGTGTGTGGGTGCGTGTGTGTGTGGGTGCGTGCGTGCGTGCGCGTTTGCGTGTGCGTGTGCGTGGGTGCGTGCGTGCGTGCGTGCGTGCGTGTGTGTGTGAACAGGATATCTCAAAAACGAAAAATCGTAGATTAACAAAATTTTATATTTAAGTTTATATCCATCATCGCACACGACTGCAACAATTTCATTAAAATTCAATAACCGGAAGTATCACTTTACTCGTCATTTTTTAGTTTTTCGAGATTTTCTCGAAATCGACTATAACGATTTTTTTTAAATTTTATATTTAAGTTTCTTATCTTCTACATATAAGATGCCAAGAATTTAGTTAAAATCTGATAGCCGGAAGTGCCATTTTACTCTTATATTTTTCGGTTTTTCGCGTTTTTCACGAAATCGGCTCTAACAATTTTTTTAAAATTTTATATTTAAATTTTTTATCTTCTGCGAATGAGATGTTAAGAATTTAGTTAAAATCTAATAACCGGAAGTGACACTTTATTCTTATCATTTTTTGGTTTTCGAAATTTTCTCGAAATTGGCTAAAACGATTTTTTTTAAATTCTATATTTAAGTTTCTTATCTTCTGTACATGAGACGTCTAGAATTTAGTTAAAATCTAATGACCGGAAGTGCTACTTTATACTTGCGATTTTGAAGTTTTTTGCGATTTTCTCGAAAACATTTTTAACAATTTTTTTGAAACTTGATATGGTTCTTATGTTTTGACATCCTTTTCCGTGAACTTAGAGCTTTTCCTGGAAAAATTCGTTAAAGCGAGTTATCAGGGACACTCTCTCAAGTTAGGCATGGTTTTGCGTGTCCAGTAACTTGGATAGGTGTCTGTTACAATTATCGTTTCCAAAATAAACGTAAATAATGATTTAATCATTTGTGGACATTATTTCCATATCTATGTGCGTAAGGGAAAGTCGTGTGTTGTCTCACACCAGATTTTTATTATAATAATTTATTATATGGCAATATGATTATACTTGCATTGTTAGGTTAGTTTGAATTTTAAGTCGCATATCATTTAAACTTAAATTAACTATGGCCTACGTTGAAGACGTTTAAACAGTTAGTTTTGGCAACAATAACCCTAGAAAATTTAATTCAAACAGCTTAGTTTGTTTATTTTAAATATCAAAGTTTATGGGATCAGAAACCGAATTAAGCAATATCTGCTTATTTGTCGGTTTACTCAGCGGCGGCGCGTAGTGGTATGTCTTGGGGGTGCACAATCCGAAACAAACGTCTTTACACTACAGCGAATACAAAAACACTGAGAGCACAACTTC
>JAHWXV010194666.1:0-15335 GCA_024586415.1 Phrixothrix hirtus | reverse complement strand
TATCGTTCTCAAAATAAAAATAAATTAATATTTTAATGATTGGTGTGCATTATTTACATACTTAATTACTTTTTATTTAAATCTATAAATTATTTTTGCTCTAAATGAGCTCAAAATTTAATTATAAAGTACATGCATAAAGCAATTTATAAATGCATGAATTATTTATGCTTTTAAATTAATTTTAGACTTTGCAATTTAGGTGTATAGGAAAGTCACTAACGTCAATAAAATCCAATTAAATTTAAAATATGTAAAAGAAAGTCGTGTGTTGTCTCACACCAGATTTTTGAAAATAAATCCATATTTTATTTATGATACCTAATACGGGTCTCTATTATAACATGCAAACTCAGCGTATTGATGACTTTTAAAAGTAAGATAAACATCTCTTAAAAGTTATTTTTTCCTTTACATACATCTTATGGTTCTGTTATGATTTGCGTTTATTTAATGACATTTTTTAGAAGTTTATTCCTGGGATACATACGTACAGAAATTCAAGTGATTTAATTTAGAAACCATGCCCATTATTATATGTTAGTCATATTGACCTAATATTAGAATTCGATGTCCATACATTTATGAATTAAATATTCAAAACTAATAATAATAGCTATAGATTTTTATGAAAATAAACAACTCATTTTACATGTTAAAGTAATACAAATGTGAGGGACCATGATAACAATATCCATGATAACATAAAGTGGCACCTACTGTACATATAAGTGTAATATTATATAACTTGCTGGATACAGTGGCGGCTTGTGGTTGGTAAAATTGGTGAAGAGTTACAACAATTTTTAAAATTCCTCGACATTAATTCAGATTTCAAATGTTATTTGTTATTACTAAAAAGCATGCAAGGCCAACAGAACAATATTTGTAATAGTAAACTGCTGCACAGCCATTTATATTCACAAAACCTGGATCTTTTAAAATTAATATTATACGATTTACGGCTCTTTTTAGTAATTTTTTGTTACAATTGGGAACTTTCACCTATTTTATTTTTGTAAAGATATAACATGTTAAAGCAGTCCTTAGCTGTATTCCTGGTTTTAAACTATTTATTGTTTTTTGTATACCTCAAAAATTTGAATTTCCAAATTTGGCACCATTTGACGTGAAATACGATACGCGCTAAAGTGACGTCATCAGCCAGTAGCGCTCTATTCCGGCAGTTGCGTAGCCGGTATTAAATGGAAAACATCTCAAAAACACGTTGGTGAAGCTTCTTTTTGTATAACCAAATAGCATATGATACTTTAAAAAATGTATAAAAGTATAAATAAATACATGTTCAAAATCCTACATGTTATAAATTTGATTATAGATCCAACAGTAGCCAAGCGAGCCTTTTCCAATAACACGTAACATCAGTAGGAGCCACATTAATAATGCTGATGGATGCTTACAGCCTATTGGATTACAATAACTTTTATATGTACCATTATCGTTATCATATTAACTAAAATAAATTACCAGATAATGCTGCACAATCATAACACTGAATATTTTTATGATTTCATCGATTTCATTTCTTGTTAATGACACCATATATTATTGTGAATTCGATGTTCTGGACATATCTTTGGTTTTACAATACAACTATTATGGTTCCATTTAATTTACACATATCATATAGCATTATCACCGTAGGACTTTCTTGATGATCTACAAAATAAATAATAATTGCACAAAATATGTAGTTAGACCTTTAAAAATAATTTTATAGTATTTAACTAATTTGTTATAAGCAACGGCATTTATTTATTTACGCTTGTGCTTCTGACTTCTGGTAAGTTGAACCGAGAATCATTTTTAAGAAATTCTCCTAGCATAAAAATATCCATTCAGTTGTTGGATGTAGCCTTCACATATCTTTTTCCACTACTAATTGGCTTAACAAACTGTTCCTGCACGATTACTAACGTTAAAGCTAGTTTTCCAAAACTACACAGTGGATGTGATTTGTATAACGACGAATATATTACATATTGTGGTGATACACAACAGGTGTTTACGATAATTAAATCGCTTCACACGAATACAGTATCCTTCTGTATTTTTCATTAATAGTTTTAATGATACAACAGGGATAAAACATTTCTACCGTTGTGGAACGGTTTAATTATCATAAACTCCTATAAAGAACCAACAGGTGCGTTTCTATCTACTGGCTTGTGACGTTACGACCAATAGCGTTACGTGTTTGATACTGCCATTGAATTCGTAAATATGTCAAATTTTTAAAGTATTTTAAACAACTTTCGGATTATTTTTAGATGTTTTATTATTACAAACGAGTTTCTGTGGCGATTTATTTTTACTGTTACTAAAAAAAGAAAGCATTTTCTGATATATGAAATTGACTCAATTGATTCATTCGCCATCCTTGATATAAAAGGTCTCTTTTATCTTCATCTTTCCATATATTAAATGAAGTTTCCAGTAAATTACACACAATGTTATTAATGGGAAAAAACTTCAACTATTATTAAAACGAAATGCATATGAACTTACCGACCTATGACAAAATAGCTCTTAAAAGAACTGTTTTTTATAAAAATATAAAGATGACAATTACTGTAAGATACATAATCTTCCCAACTAATAAATAAGTAAGTGAAATTACATATTAATCTCAATCAAAGATATGAAACTTATCTCCTTCTCGTTATCTCTCCTTGTCACACTATTAAATTAGTACGTCTAAACTTAGTTCCGGAGTTACTCACAAACTTTATGTTTAGTATCTCTTTCTAACATATGTATATAAATTTAACGTTAAGTTTATTAAGTATGTAGAAGCTTTAACTGTTCATCATAAAAGATCCAACTATATATACATAAACAAATGTAAAAAGTAAAATTTGTCCAACAAGTTCGAACAACAACACCTTTTACATAATTAGCATACATTTTTCTGTAATTATATAGGCTAAGGAAGTGACAATGCGTGACGCATGCTTACACAGTACTCTTTGTGTATAAGAAAGATCATTTAAGGGTGCCACATCTTATTCCTTTGACTGCAAATTTGGTTATCAACGCTAATTTAATCCTAGTAACTTTACTTTACTTTTATCAATTTTTTGTGATCGAGAATCTCGAACTTTTAATCCTCTAGAAATCTCCTAGAATCTGCTAATTCAGGAAGTATGCAGTTACATAAAATCCTTGCAATTTAGGCAACATGATAGTTTTCCAAAACTTTTCGTTTCTATTCACTCTAACTATTTCTATATCGATATCTGTGTATAAAACTAAATCACAATAGTCCCTTTTAATAATATTTAATTGTAGTTGTACAGGATTAGCCAGATAAAACCGTCCTGTGCTATTACATTGATTTGAAACAAACTTCAAATGGAATGAAACGCATAAATGAATGTGTTTTGTATTTACCTTTATAGTAAATGTTAAAGCGTCTTCCAGCTGCGTTTAAACACTTTATGCACATCTTAGCACGTTCATAAAAACACGTGTCAATTCCTCCTGGGTGATAGAGCGAATGCAATTTCTGATGTTATCCTTCAGTTCATAAATGGAGTGAGGATTCTGCTCGTACACTTTTCCCTTCAAGTACCTCCACAAGTAAAAGTCACATATTGACAAATCTGGTGACCGCGGTGGCCATAAGCTTCTACTCACAGTTCTCTCTTTAGTGAAGATCAGATGAATATGGGTAAGTAACCTCTCAGAAGCAGTAATTACGGTTCTTTTCTGTCAGTTGGGGATACATTTTATTCGGAAAGGTCAAGTAGACATCTGTGTTGACTGTGGTATCGAAAAATATTGGACGAATAATGCGTTTCGCAGTCATGGCGTACCACACACCGATCTTTTGATCGTGTAGATGTTGCTCGAACAATAGGTTAGGATTTTGTGTCGCCCAGTACCTACTGTTCTGGGAGTTGATATATCCTGTTAGAAGAAATCAAGTCTCATGACTATTGATAAATATCAACGGGTTCACAAAACCATCTATAACCATGTTCAAGAACGAGTGGCAGAAATTTACACGTTTATCCTTATCGGGATCTTTCAGTTATTGTACAGCTGTCACCCAGTACGGTTTAAATTTCAAAGGCTTTAACACACGTCCACAAGTTCCCCTACTCGCATAAACCTGGTAAGCCAATTTTGTAGTAGACTTTCCAGGACTCCTAGCCATCATTTCAGTAATTTGCGCCGTTAATTCAGATGCCCGGGCAGAAGATGATCTGTTCCTTTTTACATTTGTAATGGATCCAGTTGTACACCATTTTTCACCAAATCTTGAATACTGGTTTTCACTGGTATTAGGCGAAGCGGATATTTGCCTGCGAATAAATGACGTGATTCCTTGATATACATCGTCTGTATGTACGTCTCTATAATGAATATTCACTCTGCTATTGAATAAGTCATGCTTATTTACTGTACCAAACAATTCTTGACAACACTAAAACAGTTTTGACGCAACAGTAATGACGGTAAACACAAGCAAGACAGGATAGCCAAATAATTGATTTCCAAATCATATAAAATGAGATGGAGCCGGTTTTGCCTGCCCAGCCAGTACTTAATAATAGTAAATGTATTTTTCATTTAAACACAGTTCGTTTTCTCTTATACTTATACATAACTGTTTACACTTTTCGCGAATAGTTTTGTCTTTCACAGAGTATAAATACTTCACTTCGAGTAATCTATTTTCTTCAACAAGGTCATTGAGACTTCCTCCCAAATAATCGCACTCTTTAGAAATGAAAAAGTCTCCAGCACTCACTGTGACAATTTTAGAATTTAGCATTTAGCAATAACGGTTATTTCATTTATTCTGCCGTATAAAATAGCAGGAGTAATTACATGTTAAGAATTATAGAGAAGGCACTTGATAATCGAATGGCAAAATATTGAATCCCTTTTGAGGCATATCCGTCTAGCGGTTACGGTGAATTTCAAACCAATGTGAACTATGATAGCCCCCTATAGTTTTTTGTTGTTTCATTTCTTTCATGTAACTGCAAAGTATTTAAAATTTGCTGTTTTTTAATAAATATTTCCTCTTTAGTTAAAGCTGGTTCAGGTGCATTTTACCCGTAATCCTTCTTCACTTACAGCTGTTGGTTTATCTTTATATTTTTTGGTAACACTTTTAGTATATTTTCGTCATTTTTCTCAATTTTTACAAAATTTTGAAAATACAGCTGACATTTCACTCTTAATACCCTTGGCGATGCATGGTTGATGCCACGAATGTCCGGCATTCATTGATAATGGGGCTCCATAACAACGTATTTGGTAAGAACTTCGGAAGCATAATAGCTTCTTTGACAAAATCTATTGCCTTAGTTTTTCCAAAATTCCACTAATTTGCAATAACAAACATTTCTTGTGGTTTAATTCTTTCCGTTGACAATGTTCGATTCTACGGTCTATGGTTTCCATAACAATGGTTAGGAATATTTCGCAGACCTTGGCATAGTTGACGAACAGATAACCCTAAGGATTTAGGTACAGCTGATCTAATAGCAGTACTGAGTTTAGGTACTCTAGATTTAGCAATTTTTCTAATAGATATGTCAAAATTACTCTAATAATTTAAAAGGTCTTCGCCCAAATTTATATTTTTTTATTTAAATTGACAATTGTTTCGACAATTTTACCTTTTCTTAAAAAAGTAATACCATCATCAGGATGTACAAAATTAAAATTATTTCATGTTACAAATATAACACTATAAATATAAAATGAATAATAACGATTTAAAAATTAATATAAAAATATAAATTTGGGCGAAGACCTTTTAAATTATTAGAATAATTATGAATACGCCCAATTTCTCATTATATTATTTATTAGATATGTCAAAGTTTGTATTTACACATACTCTTTTATATTTCTTGTAAATGTTCTCGTAACGTGATTAGCACATCCAAGTTTTAAAACATACCTGCCATATGTCATATTTTCTAAAATTCTTGTATATGCACTAAAATATCCGTCTCCGATTATATATTTATGTCTTAAATAGTACTGCATCTCGCTTGCGTTAAACCCCTCAATGATAATAGCCTATTCCATAGTGCTAGATGAACCACTATAATTTTTAAAGCATTTGTGAGCAGAAGGTTCCACATTCTTACTTTTGGCTTCGACACAAACGAGGCAGAATTTATTTTGAATGCCTATGGATAGGACTTTTTTTGTTTATTAACCAGTAATGCAACCCTTTCTACATAACCCTTGCTTACAATTTCTCGTTCATCTTCTACTGCTTCTACAATCTCTAAATAAAGTTGTATTTCCCAAAATTCTTTAACTCGTGCTTTTATCTTACGATAAAATTTAGAAGGCAACATAGATACGTTCAATACAGATCGAAGTTCTTCGGACTTGGAATAGCCATTTCCAGTGACAGTTGAACCTCAGATGAATATATTATGTATTTAATTGGACGGTGGATGTATGGATATTGTAAGGTTCTTTTTACAAGCCACGCAGTTAAAGTATAATTTGGAAATGAGTCCAAACCTTATTTCCTTAACAAATGGCATATTTGTGTCCATAAATCCTTTGTATTTCAGAAAGGAAATGATTTATATCGACTATTCTGTTACCAGACAAACTAAAATTGTTCACTTTTGGAGTCGAACTAGTTTCGATATCTAAATCGGAAAGTTGTTCTTCTGGTAAGCTAAAATTAATATTTGCACTAATTAGTCAGGATAATCGACCTATTTGCGTCAAGTATTAAGGCAATGGTCAGCGTACTCGTTATGCTGAAAGGATAGAAAGGTTGTTTGGCTTCGAGTCAAAAAAAGCTTAGTTCGCATGGTACCAGTGGACTATTTAAGATCTATAAGGAAGGGAATACTTTTTCTATTTCATTACATAATTACTGATATTTTTACTATAGCTTTCTTATGGTCCTTCAGTACCCAGTATCTCAAAAACTAAGTATGTATTTCATAATTGTTTGTAATATCTGTAATAGGTTTCAGAAGGTCAGCCCAGGTGGATAAATACAAGTAATTTTAGAAATATTAATTTAATTCATAAATTCAATCTAACAGAAACTTACCTTCCGAAATACTCGGTATTTCCAACTTCTGCAACATATCCAGTTGAGTTTTTCATCATTTGTATTATTTTAATTCCTTTCCATTGCTGATGTTGTCATTTATGCCTTATTTCGTTTTCGCAGTACTCCTGTATTTCGTGGCATTTCTGTACTGTCGTTATATTAATTTCAATATTGTAGTTATAAGCGCAATATTATGTCATTATCTAAAATTATAGGTCCAAATGGTAGCATTGGGGAGGTGGAACCTTGTCTAAGGATTAGTGTCAATTACAAAAAGTAGAAATCACAGAACCACAAGTCGCAAACCAAAATCACGCGAGTGTCAAGTATATCAAGTCTAATCGTCTATTAGTGTCGCAAAACAAAATCTAAAGCCTAAATCAGGCCGCGTCAGTGTTAAATCCATAAAATTCAGAATCACAGATCGAAATCGAAAGCCAAGCGAAATATCTAATTCCAACTATAATAGAGCACAGGGAAAAACTTATACGAGCACAGTAGTAAGAACAATGAGGTCTCGTATATATATAATTCATAAATATTTACCTACCCAACAACAAATTCTTTGAAGCGTTACGGTAGATAATGGGATATTGATGTTTCGTCAAGATTTATTAGTAAAACTACAATATAAATTTTACCACACTGTTGTCAAAGGATTAGTGTTGTCAACCCAAGTGTGTCTGAGCTTCTAACTAACTAATATTCTAATTTCTAGAATCCAATGGAAGATATGCTAAAGGAAAGATATATTTTAATCATTTTCTACAATTTTATTCATTATTAAAATAAGATATTGGTACCATATGACGAGAAATTTTGCACTCTAGGACTTAAGCTAATTTTTATTAAGGCAAATAATGCTCCGTCCCTCTTACAGTATTTAGTAACAAAATGTATCATTTGATAGCTGTTGTTAATAAAAAACTTGATTTATGGTTAATAAAAAATCATTAAAATTAAGATCAGCTCCTAGCTCAATCTACGCTAGATTAGTATACTAAATTGAAATTTGAAAGCTAATTACTTTTCGAGATCACAAGAAATCAATTTATTCAACTAAGTAACCAAAAATCATTTACTCAAAATAATTTTTGTTCGAAAAGACAGTTTCAAAACTCAAGGTATAACCAAGCTGCAAGCATTTAAATGTGTTTTAATCTGCTGGTTTCACCTACCCTTAACCCCAATAGACTTCCTTAAATTGACCATATTTCAAGCTATCTTCTTAGTATTACTAAACTATATGAAATCATAATATATATTGTATAATATTAAAATGATAATGAACGGCTCTGTTTATTTCGTAATTAGCAAAACCATTTCACTAACTACCCGTTTAATACATTATTTATCAAACTATAATAACTTAAGAAATTATAACTATTAAGTAAGTACTAAATATATTAGAACAAACATTCCTTTTTTATTCACACGAACATTTTGATGTAATTATCATTAATATAAAATGTATTTAAGAGCAGAGAGAAAATTTATAAGCTCCATAACTGACAATCAATTGTCGGTTTAAAATTTTATGATATATTTTATCAGTTTATCTAATACGAATGTGTCAAATTAATTAATGCAGGTTAATCCTATCATTTGTGGTATGTGGATTACTAAGAGCGAGCCACTCATTTGCATTAAAATAGAAGCTAAAAACAAGATATAATTAAATATCTGCAAATGAAAATATAGAAAATTTAATCAGATTCTTTAACCTTATAAATCGTTTTCTAGAAATGTGAAATGTGCTAGACAGTATTGCGCAGATAATTATTCAACGATCTTCTAAGACAGTTATTAAACCAAAAACTGTACTAAAATGACATGGATATTAAATTTCGGAGTTCAACCGTTGCATAGAAAACATCAGATCTGCTATCTCAACTCCCAAGTATGTGGATTTTCCTGTAACTGAATTAGATGCGAAAGTATAATTTTAGAACGGATTTTGAAAATACTTACACCCGATATGACGTTTGATGTTAATCACAAACCTAATTCATATCACGCCAAAATGCAAAGCTAGAAATGTCATCTTGTAGTATCTTGAGGTAAAACAAGCGTTTATCTTATTAATTATCTACCCTATGATGCCATACAACAAATGTATTAAGGTAATAACTATGCATCTCTTAAGTGTTGTGGCGGTTAATGTGTGGGTATGATAAGGATCTTGGGTAGAAAGTATCTATCAAGTCGCAACAATCGCTGCTCTGCTCTGCTCTGCTCTGCTCATATGGACAGAGGGCTGTATATGATGCAAATCCACTGTCGAAGCTAAGATCTTCACTATGTCATGGCAGACAAGTGATAACCTATGAAGCGGTTCATCTCGACTAGGGTACTAACCTGGGAGAGGTCACTTATGGCACAGAAATGAGAATTCGGGGTTCGATCTATCCGATCGAGAGTAATCCTAGCCTACGCACAGCACCATTAATAGCTAAACATCGATAAAAAAGGTTCACCAGTTAAGCTGGGTGAGCTAGCGCGTTGCACCCACTAGCAATGGAACTGTTAGATCGCTTCCACATAACATGAGGCAGAAAAAGTCGAATTAATTTCACTGGAGCCAAAGGCTCGTAATTCTTCTAATTGAGACATTGAGTGAGTAGCATGGATCTACTACAGAGGTCTGAACAATTCGGGCTTAACTCAAAAGCTTGAGGCATCTTTATACTTTTTTCAGGAAATTTTATAGCCGCATTAGATATTACCTGTGACGTGTTACCAACTTCCAAACTTAATTACAGTTTTGTTAATTTTTATTTGTAGTGTGATAACTAATCTTGGTAAAGACAAAGTGCTAGCACATTAAAAAATTCGGTTAATTTAACGGATGTACAAGAAAAGTACAGTTTTCGGTCTATTTTTTCTATAAACAATTATTGTCTATAAACCACTTCATTAAAAATTGTAAAAACTATTTTAAATTACGAAACTGTTTATAATGTAGTTTTTGAAAAATATTGCTACATATCGTCGCCGTTTTTACATAAAAACCAATTTTATTAGATGAAACACAAAACATTCAGGTTTATTTAAATACCCGATTTTCTTAAAGAACCGTCATGACAATTCTGAGAAGCTAAAACGAATGCATTTCAAACAGGAAGATGTTTTAGTTATCACGAATTCCAAGAAAACGGCCGATAACCGAACATAAAAATTTGAACGTTTAAAATTAACCCCTTTAAATGCTCTCACTTCGGAGGAAAAATGATTCTAAACATATAAAAGCCGGCATTTCAAGTCGTAAACCTCAGATATAAGCTTCCAATTGTCTTCAATAATTTACCACCTCGCCCGAGAAAATATAAACAATTTTATATTATAATTAACCAACTGACCGCAATTTGTAAAAGTCTAATGTTACGTACAACTACCTATTCGTGATCAAATTTAGAACATAATTTCCATGCATTTGTTAAAACACACAACGCTATAACCACAATGCCGAAGTGAAAATCTCCGATTAAGTACTAAATATATGACAAACTGGTATGTACCGAAGAAAAATATATACGACGAAGTTATTTTAATATTGGCATGAACCTTTATTCTTCGCTTAGATGACATATCGAAAGAAGAATTTTTACTAAGCACAGTCAAACTAAGACCCCACAATACAATCATAAAATACACTGACAATAATATATCCGAAGTAGCTAATCATCGCCGTTTTAATCAGATAACAATTATTTAAACGTACAATAATTGTACAAACGCTGTATTTGTAAATATTCAACGTATCGATCTACAAACCGTATTACGTTATAATACTCTATACCTCTTAAATATGGTTAATTTGTATGCGCTTCTTCACTGTTGTGGCAACTATATTGTTCATGTTACAGAAAATTTATTTCAACATATTGACAATGTTATTTGTAGGCTATTCAAAAGTTGAAAATTCATTTTTATATAATTTTTTCGTAAAATCCAGTGTTACATAGTCATTTCTATGCATAAATTAAGCGTATGTTTTTGTAAATGGAATGCCGTGTATAGTTTTAATATTTTAAATTAGATTAAATTAGGCATTGCCAAAATATAACATACTTGGTATATATTCATACCATCTAGCTTGAATTTTTACTTTTTATAGATTCACATTGTTGTTAATCTAGCAGACCCAGGGGAAGTTGCTTAAAACGATTTTGAGTGGCTTTATTTAATTACATTTCATGTTTAATTTTTAATATTGAGCAATGATTATATTATTTTTGTTTATTTTGGGAAGGATCATTGTAAGGGTTACCCATCGAAGTTACTGGATACGCAAAACGCTGCTTAACTCCAGAGAGTTTCTCTGATAACTCGTCTCAACGCATTTTTTTCTGTGAAATGTCAAGTACACGTAAAAGAGCATCAAAGACGTAAGAACTGTAGTAAGTTTTAGAAAACTCTTATAGCCGTTTTCGAAAAATTCTCAAAAAACTTAAAAATCGCAAGAATAAAGTGGCTCTTTCGATCATCTGCCCTTAACTAAATGCTGGCCCCCTTATCTACGGAAGACAGGAAACTTAAGTATAAAATCTCATTTTTAACAATGCACTTAGATGTCCACTTCAAATAGATTGTCAACAAAGAGTATATTGATGATCCGAATTGTAACTTCACATGTCCTCATATGATAAGTGAAATTGCTATCGATTAAAATGTATATATCTGCTATTGAGTAATGGATAGAACTCCGTCCATTTCGTAAACCACCACAACCAGTATATTGACTAGAATTTTATTTTAAGCGCTATTAAGCATTGTTGGCACTATATCTCTTACAGTTCCTTTGAATTAAATATTAATGTTATCTAGACAATTTAACAATTAAACATCTCTTAATACATTTTTTGTAAAGTTGATTTAAATTAGTGCCAAATATTTTCATTTGCCTTGAAGTATTGATAATATTATCCTTTTAGCTGCTGATTATTTTGCAACGCTTAATACAGATTTAGCAACATAAAAATAAATAAAATAATATTATGTAAGTTATAATTTACCGACTGACAAGGCAATTACGCGAAGCGTACGATTTTAATAAAATTTAGTATATAGATTCTTTGGGTGAAAATGTGTGTTTTATATCTCCTATAAAGCCAGCTGAAAGGGCGGAAACCACTCTCAAATGTTCGAATTTTATCCTTTTTACTAAATAACTTAAAAAGTAGAGCTCGTAGAAGAACAGTGTAAATTGATACAACATCGATTTTCTTACGTACTCTTACACTAACTGTATAATTTTTTCGAAATCCCAGCCAAAGCATAAAATTTCTTTAAGCCGGCATTTACAAAAAAGTATGAATGAAAATTTGTTGCCAGAAAAATTTAGAGCAAACCCTAAATAAATCACAAAAGTTAAAAATGTACACGGCATATTATCACGATAAATACCAGGGCAATCCAAAAAGTCGATTACGTTTTCGTCTATAACCGTTTTGAGCGTGCGCAGCGCGCCCATCTTGGTATCTGTGCGTTCCTTGGTTCCTTGGTTATTTCACAGTAACAGTTTTAAATGTGTGCTGCAATAGAAAATCCCGCGAGTTGTGATGTGTGATCTGTAATAAGGTTTTTGTTAGCGATAAAATGTAAACCTATTGAAATTTATCGACAACTGTGTGAGGTGTACGGGAAAAACGTTATCATTGAAGGTGGAGTGCATCAATGGTGCATTAAGTTTAAAAATGACGGAACTAATGTGCACGACCAAGAGCGAAGTGGACGACCAAGCAATGTGACTGATGAAATTGTTGCAATAGTCGATGAAAAGGTGAGAGAAAACCGCCGATTCACAATACCAAAGCTTTCATTCAGTTTTTCGCAAATTTTGTGTAGTTTGTTGCATGAAATTGTTTCTCAGAAACTGGGATACAAATTTTGTACAAGATGGGGCCAAAACCCCTGACAGAAAATCACAAGAATCATCGTATAGCAGCGTCATTAACATTTCTGAACTCTTGCCACAAAGATAGCGATTCATTAGTAGATTTAATCGTAACGAGAGACGAGGACTACAGGACCAAATTGCAGTGTATAGAGTGGTGGGCACGTAAATTCCCCAAAAAGTCCGAGAAAATGCATGCAAACCTTGTCTGCAAGGAAAATTATGGCAACCGTTTTCTGGAACGGGAAAGGCGTGCTTCTTACTGATTTCGTTGAACGTGGAACAACAGTAAACTCTGAGAGAAATTGCCAAATTTTGCAAAATTTAAAAAGAGGGATTTAGAACAAGCGAACAGGTAATTTGAGTTCAAAAACTTTATTTTTCACGATAACGCCCGACCGCACACGGCAAATCGCACCCGACAAGTCCTTGAAGGCTTTCAGTGGGAAGTGCTTCCTCATCCACCATGCACCATGCACCATGCACCCAACAACTACACTTCTTCCCAAAGATGAAGTCGTGGCTCGCAACGCAGCGTTTTTATGACGATGAGGAACTGAGGGAAGGCGTGACTAATTGGTTGAAGTCTCAGGCGGCAGAATTTTATGACAATGGAATTTCAAAACTTGTTTACCGCTATGGTAAGTGCCTAAATTTGAAATTTATATGGTGACTACGTTAAAAGGTAGTATTTCGATGCCGCTTTCAAACGTGTATAAAAAATATTTTTTCTTGTACTGAGTTTTTTTACAACAAAGCGTAATCGACTTTCTGGATAGCCCTCGTAACAAAATTTGTTACTAGAAAGCATTATAAAAGCATACGATACGACAGAACTGTGAAATAATCTGTTGCTTAGCTAAAAGAGTTGCTCGACAACCGCGATGCGCCTAATATTTACAATTCGGATGAACATAGATTCAATTTGGAAATAATTTCGGAAGAACATTATGACTAGTGGGGTACGAAAAGTGGAGTCAGTTGCGCAATCTATATCTGCTACTACACATAGTTACACAGTTCAACCAACCACATCGGCAACTGGTAAGTTACTATCATCATCATTTAGTGTGTTAATGTAAGCAGTGAATAATTTGGTCCAAAGCAACAAACCAGCTTGCCGTATTATAGGAAGGTAGTTCAATAAGTCAGGTAAAAATGAAACAAATAGTTGTTTTTTCGGCATAAAAGCATTCAATTTTTCAACACAGCCTCACTCTAACTCAATACACATATTTGAACGATATTCGAGACGTCTAATGCCTTCAGTAAAATAAAATTCGTCAAAGTCTGCAAAGTACGCTTCTACTTCGGCGATCACTTCTGCATTGGGTGAAAATTTCTTACTAGCAAACCAAGTTTTCATGTTTTGAAGTAGAGATAGTCAGAAAGAGCTAAGTTGGATGAATATGGGGGATGTAAAACCGTTTTGAAAAGTAATTCATGTATTTTTGCAGTTGTAATGGCCGAAGAATCTGCTGGTGCATTATCGTGGTTAAACAAAACTTTTTCCTTTGCCTAATATAGCCGATTTCTTTGATTTTTTCATTTAACTGTTCCACTAAATGTAAATAACACTGTCCTGATATTTTTCTACCATTTTGAAGGCAATTAATGTAAATTATGCCACAAACATTCAAAAAATGGTTGAAATGATTTTGCCAACCGATGGCACTAATTTTACCTCGTTAGGTGTACTTAAACCGGTTTCTACATATTAGTTTGCGACGACCTTGCGGTTGATGATTTGCTTTAAACTGAATAGTTGAACCTTTAAACTTTATGAATGGGGTCGGCATAGAAGATATTTGTATCGCAATTAAATAACTTTATATCGAAGGATTCAGGATGAAGAAAGTTATTGAAAAACACCCAAGAATATTCTCACACTGTTTCCTGGGGCTTGACAATATACCAAACAACTAAAAACATTCCATTGTTTCATATGTAGAGTTTATGGGGTGCTCTGGCTATAATTAGATCTATTGAAACCCATCCGAATAACAATTGTTGCAGTAGAAGCTTACAAGGAGGGCTGACTCCCTTTATAAGTCTCGAAAAAAGTCCTGAGGGCTATATAAATAGGTCTACAAGACTCTAGTGAATACGTACACTCTGAAAGATATGCAAGAATGCAGCATTGGAAAGAGTCTCGCAATAATATCGCGACAAAATACTTTTAAAAATCTGGTGTGAGACAACAGACGACTTTCTCTTACTTCTTTTAACGAAATTCTTACAGCAAAGTCGTAAGGCGAGAATAAACTTATATATAAAATTTCACTTTTCTACGACGTTTGGTTTTCGAGATATTTTGATAACTACGTACACACACACACACACACACACACACACACA
>JAHWXV010194655.1:0-11727 GCA_024586415.1 Phrixothrix hirtus | reverse complement strand
ATAGTTTACTTAAAAAGCAATTTACGCTTAAATAAAGGAATGTTTTTAATAATTTCTAAACGGAATTAAATGCATAATTAGAATACTATACGTAGATAATTTAACTCGTCCAGGATATTGATGTTACTGATGTAGATAATTTACAAAAAGAACTAGCGAGAGCTGACAATAAATCTTACCTAATTTAGATCATTTATACAAATAAAATGAGCGCGAGCTGACAATAGATGTTACTTAATTTAAATAATTTATACTAAAAACCTAGCGAGAGCTGACATATTTTACAGTGAGTAGTATAACTTAAATACACTCAGTTACAAAAAAAGTAGCGTACTAATTAAACTGGCACTATCTTTTTCTTTATTTCAAGAAAATTAAATTTTTTCATTTAATTGACTAATTTAATTAATAAATCAAAAATTTTATTGAAGGAAAGATTTTAATAACGTATAAAAATAAAGAAAAACTAGAAATGCAACAAAATGAAAACAAAAACGAAAAATCATAACAAAAAGCAGAGCAACAATTTACCACAAATAAATCCTTTTTTTTTCATGTTAATAACGAGTATGACCTCCACCAGCATTGATGAGAGACCTAATGCGCCGAGGCATACTTCGAATTAAACTTGCAAATACGTTTTGGTCCATACTTTCCCATTCTTTTACAAGTGCTTGTCTTAGCTCTTGTAGCGTCTCTGGGACTACAGGACGGGCTTTTATACATCTTCCTAATTCCTCCTAGGCATGTTGAATGGGATTGCGATCCGCATGTTTCTGGAAAAGTGCGGTGCCATCCTGACACATCATCATTTATGCGATGTTGGTTGTCAAGAGTGCGCTGATAAACATTACAAAGCTGAGTTGGAAATTTTCGAATTTGACGTCCACAACGTAGTCTTCGACCAATATATGCATCTTCGAAATAATTGGTCTCTTCAGAAAATCCTTCGCTTTCAACCAATTCGGCGAATGAATCGCTTACGTTATCTTCAGGAATAAATGCCAAAGCGGGAATCATTCTGATCCAACGAGCGAACCCATGATCATTTTCGTATCCAGCTTAGAGACTTTCAGTTTTAACTTTTCTCCAGGCGGATTGCGATAAATGAAAAAAACATTCAGTCTTTAAAATACCTGGAAATTCCAATTCAAATGCTTAGATGTCAGCGAATTTAAAATTCGTCACAAGTAGAGTTGACTGCAACCAGCTTGCAGACGTTTTAATTCTTGTAAAAATTTCACATACGTAGCTCTTGTTTTATTTGGTAAAAGAGTGTACACTAGCGGTACAACGGTATTGCGTTTGGTGGCGTGGATTGTGTAAACTTTCTGAAACATAGCTGGTGCGTTACGGAATGTACCATCTACAAACTATTCTTGACTTTGGGCCAAAAGATGAAAAGATCGGCATTCTCCGAATCATACATCAGAAACTGTTGCACTTGACAATCAATCACAATTTCACTAAACACTCGAGGAATCACCAATTTTTGGATATTTCTTGGAAGCGCAGGTGCTCCTACATCTCGTCTGGTTCTACGGATAGTTTTTTCAATGAATCCTATAATTACAGCAACATCTGCGTGAGCCTCTGTGATGACGTTTTCAATAATCTGCTGTGGTCACTCCTGTGTCGTCGTGGCACGCTCCTTTGCCGTCGCAAACAAACGAATAGCTCCTGGCCTGGCAGCTTATGCTGTACGATTATTATGCGTAACGATTTTCACAACTTCACAATCTCTGCCGTCCGTCTATACTTGTCCCTTGGAGCTTGGTCGATGTTCGCACACCCATATCCCATTTTCTTAATTCTTTCTTTTTTTGGAGAAAACGTATATGAAGTTTTCATGAACAAGTTTTCACTTGTTTCGCTTTGTCAAAACGTAGTCTACCATTAGTAGAAATATCGAACTGAATTGAAGTCGTAACGAAACACACAGTACGAATGTTGATAATACTCACCACTGGCTTTGTATAGCATTTTCGAATATCATTTGCCCCACTAATGGGAAATTCCTTAGGTACAATTTCTTAGAAAGTGATTAGCAAAATTGCAGGTAATGGTTTTATAATAGGTCATTACAAATTTCGGTTGAAGTATATATACATATTTCCCATATCTGAAGGAATTTTTCAACTAAAAATAAACATTGTTATGTAGTTAAATAGAGGCAATGTGAAAAGAATCGTTGAAGATTTTGAAAATCTTACTTGCCTGGGATTCAGTACAACTTTGAATTTTGAAATTATTCCAGTTGCATGTCGGGATACAGATACTTAAATTTGCTTTTCTTAAGATCAATCAAAAAAGATTAAAATTAAAAACCTTAAATAAATACCTAAAACACAAGAAGAGTGAAATTGCGAAAATTCAATATAAATTAATATTATTTATATTGAGAGATGATGTATAATAATTAAATTATACAGCTCAAACGGTCTATTTGTCGACAGAAACTTATTTTAATATGAAGAAGTATCAAATAATCATAGTCAGAACGGTTACATTTTTAGAAAAATTTACGCCGCCCGAGAGAAAATTTTTCTAAAAATGCAACCGTTCCGACTAAGATTATCTCATACTTCTTCATATTACAAGAAGAATGGCTAAAGCTAGAGGTAAAACTTCGGGCGCGAAATGGTTCGGGGGCGAAACGGTTAAGGGGAAATACGGCTGGGGGTGAAACGGCGGGGGCGAAACGGTCGGGGGTGGAAAGTCGGGGGCGAAACGTCCGTAAACCGTCTTGAGTGTTCTACTGCACTATATGCTTTCACTTATGCATCGCAGAAGCCATGTATTTGTACCGTGTCGTTGTTGTTGTTTTGTTTCCATCTTGATATCTTTTTGTTTTTTATTTGTAGTAGTTGATTCTGATATAGTTCCCATTCTTTTTTTATTTGTTCTGGCATGTTTACATCTCAACCAACATTTGATGTTCATTGCTTCTGTATGATCAATTTTGATATTAATATGGTTGGCGCTAGCCACCTCAAAGGGTCGAAAAGTTTTGCGGTAACTAATATTATTATCCTTTCTGTTAGTTTCTTCTTCCGTGTTATTTGCACATTGAATTTGAAGTGATCATTTTCTAGATCATGATGGATCCCTAACGTTTTTGTTGTTTCTGTTGGTTTATTGATTTCCGAATTTTTCTGTTCGATTTGATGTGCCGGTATTTACTCCTATATACTTGTGTTACTACTTGCCCATTTTCTTAAGTTGAATTTATCTTCTCCTTAGGATATTTCTCATCTCGGTTTGTTTTTGATTGCATCCTTTGTTGTATATGCTCCTGCTAATAGATTGTTTACATAGTTGTCTGTTTTTGCTAATGCCATGGTGTCCAGTAATTCTTTTGTTTCATCTACTGCCAAGGAGAGCAATATTTTCGTTGCTATGTATGGTGCTGGTATATTGTCTCACGTAGCAGATGTTAATTGATATTCTCCTATTGGTGTGCTACCGTTTTTTCTCCACAATATTCTCTGGGATTGTTGATCTTTTTTTGTACATTCTTCTGTTTATACAGTTTTTCTATGTCCGTCTCGAGTACTATTTTATATTATCTATATCTTAATATGATATCGAATAGTTCTTGTTGCAGTCTTGGACCCGTATGCATTATTTTGTTTAGGCTGTTCCCGTTTGTTGTTTTACTGGAGTCATCAAATACTACTCTGTATTTTGTTGAAGTACTTTTAATCTTTGTGACCCTCTGGTGAGGTATGTAATATTTACTGTGTTTGTGTTGTTCTATTGGTGCCTTTTTCATGTGTCCTATTTCTTCGTATTCTTTTTTACAGTCTATACTCCATTTTGTATTGTCAGTCTTTGACGAATTTTTCTCAATTAGTAGCAATCTTGCCATTGCTTTTGGTCCTTATGCTCCTAATTGTTGATCGTCTTTAAATGGTATAAGTACTCTATATTTTCATTTTTTGTTTCTGTTGTGGTTGCTTCAGAATACCTTTCGCGTTTTTCCTTCCCCTGTGTTTTTGGTTCTTCTTGGGACATTTCTTCTAGTTCCCAGAATTTCTGTAGGTCTTTTGTTCGTTATGGCATACTAACAATTTCGATTTTCGTTCTTGGTTTTTGTGTTTTCTCTGTGATTAACTATGCTATTTCTATTTATTGGGTTAACAATCCATCATTCATTTTATGTAAATCTCCTTTTACAGTTTTGTTATTTTCTTCAATTCGAATTATCATGTCTATTGGCCCTGGGTTATTGTACGTTGACTTAGTTATCACCATGTTGTTCGATTTGTTCCTATGTTTTTCTGGAACGGGGTTTGTTGGCATGTTGGTAGTACCAAAGCTTTCATTTCCATTTTGAATGTACTTGGAAATCTGGATATTACTATGATTTGTAATTTTCTTTTAGCCGTACATGTTGTTTTGCTGCCTAAATCGCTAATTTATACACGGGATCTTTATTCTGGTAAGTTCAATGCTTCTGCCGTTTCTTCTGTTATAACTCGCTTCTGATCCTGCATTAATCAGTGCTCTTATAAATTCGAGCTTGGCGTAGTGGGTTAATGTTTTTACTCATATCGCCGGTAATGTTCCCTTTCATGTTGCTACTGTATTATAGCTGTGTTTTGCTGCACCTGCTTGTTCGGTTCTTGGTTTAATTATTGATTTTTGCTTCCCACTGTTTGTGCTATTCGTTCTTCTGTAGTTTGATGGAGATCTTGTTAGTCGTCTTAGGTTTCTTGGGCATGGAATATTAATAACATATGGTGGCGCATTCTGTAGTTGTATCAATCGTTTTTGCTCGTTCATTGTTGTCTTTTGTCGCGATTTAAACCATTTTGGCAGTATTGTCTTGTTTTGATGAAGCTATTTTTGTCTGTTTATGCTGTGTTGTCTATTGTAATATAGGTATTGATCTCTCATTTTAGTTGCTTCCGTGGATTGAAATTTTTGTTTTAGGAAACGTAGCGTTTTTTCAATTTTGGTATTTTGTTTGGTTCCGCCAATGACTTTATGTTCTCTCTGCTGGGTCCCATCTTTTTGCTGTAATGTGGTTTAGCCTTGGTCCTCATTCTGTGGTTTTTACGTTTAAGTTTTCTATTGCTTGGATATATTCCTGAATAGTGTGATGTAGTTGCTTCATTTGGTTAAATATTTTTTCTAGCAATGTTGATAGTGTGAGGTTTTCGTTTTGGCATCTATCATTTGATATTTTCCATGCTGATTCATAGTTTTTGTTTATCGACAGTAAATGCTGTAGCAGTTTACGTGACTCAACTCTGATGTTTGTTATTAGGTACTAAATATTTTCCATGTTGGATGAGTTCTTAAATAAGTCGTAGCAGTTTCTCTGTTCTTCATAATCTCCGGTGAATATTAGTCTTTCACTGGTACCATCTTTATTGTGGCGTGCTACCTTGTTCTCTCTGTGTTTGCTTCTAGAATTTGCAATCTATCTATTAAATTATCAGCCTTTGTTATTGAGTCCCGTGTTTCATCGTTTAGTGATTGATCGTCGTCTTGGAGTAGTAGTTGCTCACTCAGTGCCTGTAACTTGGTCTACTGCTTTTCTATGAGTTACCTCAATATAATGCACACCGTTGATCCGGTTCTTCCTTCATGTTCCAATTATTCCTTAATGCTGTGGTTAGTTCTTTGATTTCTAGTCTGATTGTCTTCTATCTGTTGCTCTGTTGACCCCTGTTGCTTGGATAAATTGTGTAGTACGCATGCTCTGGACTTTTATATTTTTGCAGACGTTCATGATTTCTAAGTATTTCTTAGCCTTCTATTTTGTTCTTAGCTGACTTTCTTTTTTGGCATTTAGAATTTTTTCGCCTATGCCTACCCTATTTTATCTGGTATGGATCCTGATATGTCCTAATATGTCATATTCCTTAAACTCCTTTATTTTTGAAGTAGTGTTTTAGAGGCTTGCTTTCTTCTTAATTTTGCCTCTTGATTGTCTTTATTCGATTTTTGGATGAACCCTTGTGAACCTTCAGCTGCTTAATTTTTGGCTGGACGGGCGCTGTGGACTTCCAGATGTTTTTCTTTCCGCCGGACACTGTGAATTTCCCGTTGGTTCTTTTGTTTATTTTTCGAAAGATCAGATGTTTCCGCGTTACCCTTGTAAGGAGTGGCGAGTAACAGCTGTTGTAGCTGAGGATAGTGTATAGCCTTATATGCCAAATTGGAAGATTTGGGTACCCGTAGTATAATAGTGTATCCTTAGGAGCGATGCATATTCTCATATACCAAATTTAAACTTGAGTCTCCCAAGGGGTGATTCAATAATCTTAGCAAAAATTGATTGTTTATGTACATTGTTTGCAGTGACGTTTTGTGATGTCAACTATGTAACTATCGTATTAATTTTGCTATCTTAGCGTTCTATTTTAAAATTGTTTTTCTTTTTATAAAATTACAACCCATTTTTATATTTGTTTGAAGACCTAATGTTAATTTTGTGTGAATTGTGGATATCTTAATATTTATACATTTTACGTGATTAAATTGATTTGTTTGCGTTTATTTATTTATCATAATCCTTCTGCAGTCATTGATTAGTAAGTTACTTGATTCATTTTCATGGTATGCCAAAAATTATTTGCATAAACTTTTGTAATAGTCTATTGAAACTTAAGTACTTCCCTATTGTATCCATTATTTTAAATGTTCCCTCACAATGAGTTTTAGTGAAAAGGTGGACATGTTATTGATTTACAGCAGGTGATTACAGAATTTAAAAAGACCGGCAGGTTATTTTGATTGCTTCCCTCGTTGTGCTGAATTATTTGTACATCTTGAAAAGTACTTACAAAGTTAAACAGGTAGCAAAATACTCTAACCAATTTAATAGCATAGTTAATTGAATTTTGAGGTTCCACGATTATCATCCTTACAAAATTAGTTTTGTTCAGCATTTAAGTACTGGATATAAAACCGCCATTTAGAATTTCTAGCTTGAGTTTGATTTTTATTGTAATAGAAGTTCTCTACACAGGTAAAAGCAGCGTAAATAATAAAATTACAAATGAGCATTCTAATCATTTTTGGAGTGACGAAAACAACCCACGTCAAGGTAGATGTATTTTCAAGATAGGTAGGGTTAAACGTTTGGTGTCGTGAAATAGAACCTCATCTCATTAGACCTTATTTTGATAATTGAGCCTGAAATATAGCTAGATCTTCTAATAAGCGAATTAGCTACATCACGCCTTCTTGTGGTTTAGTGGTAGTATATCTTCATACACCCTTAAAAATATATCAAATTCAAATTTGTTTACGGGATGGCGTTCCCCCACATAAAATAAAAATTATTAAAACAGTTTTAAATAATTATTTTCTTAAAAAGTGTATTGGAACTCTTGGACCCATTTTATGGTCTATGAGGACTCTAGATCTAACCACTATGAATCATTCTTTATTAAACGTTCTGAAACCATATGCAAATTTAGAAGCGTTTATAAAACAAGTTAAGAACTTACGACAAAGCATCTAGTCGTAATATATTTCGGCAAGTACTGGATTGAGCATAGCTATAAGTATATTTCTATGTCAGCAGGAACAGCGTCACTTATTTTGAAATTTTTGTTACTTCGTTTGGGCTTTTTTTACAAATAAAACTATAAACCCTTTTACAAAACCATGGTTTTCTATAATTAAGTTATCATTGCACAGATAGCTTTCTATACCGCATTAATGGGTGTTTATACACATCTTTGTAATCAAAAAAAACCTCTTTTCAATTCGCGAAAAGAATTAATTGTTCCATTTGAAGTAATAAACATGGGCTTATTTATAATTAAACCGAAACCGGAAAACCACATCCTGCATTCTTTTTAAAGAAAGTTTTATACCTATTACATTAGTTACCTGATTAAACATCTAAAATTTACAGTTACTGAGATATTCATTTAGCGAGATCAAGTGTGGGTATATCGACTGTATCGCTCTCCAAAATGTCTCATCCCTTAAATAAGGATTAAGCGGCGCTTAAATTACACTTGTGATGTGTATGTAGACGTTTCAATGCTATTACGACCATTTCGCATACCTAGCTCCATTAGCTAGGCTAGTCGACACTCGTTACCCCTTACGTAGTGTGTAATAATTTAAATTCTACTGTTAATATTTATCCGGCTTATTTAATTTTAAAAAGCAACTTATATTGTTATTTATCAGATATAAGGTTCGTTTAGTTGTGTTAGTTAAGTAATTCTATTAAAGAAACTTCATCCTTAATTTGTTTGGGTACCGCTGACTTCATTCGCACCTTTTGTTGCGGCTATCTTAAATTTTGAGGAGCGCGAATCGTAGTAGACCGCGTGTCGTCTCGGGCCTTGTTATATGAGCGACGAGTGCATTAAGTTGTTGTGCTTGTGAATTTTGGACACATGTGTTGCGCACGGGGTAAGTTACAGGGCGAATGATCCCTTGTAGATAATTTGGTTAATTGTTCTTTCTTATTTTGGGCACGGAACGTATTTTGTCTCGAACGTCGTTTTTTTTGGACGTATTGTTTTGAGAGTGACGGTTCCCGCGAAGCAGGAACTCTTTCATTGGGAATTACGGCGGAATAAGAGACCTTCGGAGCGCCTAGGATGAGGCCTACGTCAGCTTATGTAATCCGACATCTGTTGTTCAATGTTTATATTTGGTTCCACTGTAATTAATTTTCGATGGTGATTGGTGTTTATGGTACAATTGTAAGATCAGAAATGAGTAAGGGCGTTGTATGACCATTAACCGGCTTCCGAATCCGTTTGGCGTACACATATAACCCAAGGACTACTTGGAGGTTGTCACTACGTTTACCAAGAATTCCGACCCCAGCTTTAACGACCTGGAGTCCCTCTTAAACGGCAGTAGTTCCGTAATATCTTGTTGCGGAAGGTCAGTGACGAAATCTTTATTTTACTTTGTACCATATACAGTTTATATTTATTTGTATATTTACAAACATATTCTTGGACTATTTATTTGGTTTCATGCGATGTAAATTATTTAAAATTAATTTACGATAGTAATACTTAAAGTTGTGCTTTAACAATGTAAAATTGAATTTGATAGTAATTAATACTATTGGCGTTTGGGATAAATAAAGTAATACTGGCGTAATAAGTCAAGGGTTTCTTTATAAATTTTGGTTAGTTTCATAAAAAAATTGGAATATTTGTGAAAGTAATTCTTTTGTTCGGTTTACGATTTTGGTTACTTTTAATGAATTAAATATTTTTGCATATTTTATTATTGGGGCTTGGATTAATTCGATTTGTTGCAACATATTTAAATTAGGTAACTTTATTTTACCCAGTGTCAATTTTAACTACGATTATCCGTAGAAAGGAATACTTACTTAATTACGTTCAAACATTTTGAAAACATTGTTCTTGTCTTAAGAAATATCCGAGACATTTGTAAGTTATTTTATCACGCCGTTACATCAGGCGATAAAGACACATTCGACCCTTTTTTGAATACGTTATAGTAATCTTAGAAAAAATTTTTGCAAGCACGCCGGAAATTTCTTTTTTAATTATTTAATTAATACATTATTCAAATCAATTAAATTTTGATGTTATTGTATGCACAAATTTACAGTAAGCTTTATTATCTTCAGATTTACTTGCCAAAAATTGGTTATTTTAATATCTTTAAATTATTTAGAATAAAACCATTTATCTATAACTATGTTGTCTTCCTTCATCCTCATATAGATGACGTTTTGGTTATAAATTTATTAGGAAAAGTACAATATCTTTGCTGTTTGAGTTGTCACCTTTTTTGTCTTTGGACGATTAAATAAATTATTATAATCGAGGTATTAATTAGTATCTTTTTATTAAGTAATAGAAACAGCGTGGCGCATTTTTGGATTTGGTTAGCTAATTGTGGGCGACGAATTGATTATAATCTAGTGGCTATACCATTTTATAAATTTTATAACTTGGGTTACTTTATTTTAAAAAGTAAATTTAGGTCTTTCTACGTGAGCTTGACTGAAAATTCCTGAAGTCGTTTAGGTTACTTATACCTTTTAGGACAGAGGCGTATCGAGGATCGTGTACATCGTGGAGCAGGCCACCCTTATTTCTATTACGTCACATTGGTAAGTGTTGTACGCACCCGTTTGGAGGTGCCATCCTCAGTAAGCTATTCTCCATCTATCAACGTGGCAATTGTTTCTCATAATTGTGACCGTGATTGTTCGTTTACATTCTGGCATGTACATTTGATTTACCGCAATTCTAGCTGAATATACTATTTTCTACAAGCAGCCTCGTACTTCGCATCAAAGTTGCTTTACTTATAGTCGAATTATTAACTAACAGTTAATTATTGACTACAACAGCTTTATCAAGTATTTATTAAAACAATAGCTGTCAAACTGTTTTAAATATTAATTACAAAAGCAATCAAAAAGGTACAGCAGCAACAATTACATCTTTTACTTTTACTTTTACATCTTATCTTTTCAGTAGATATCAGTAGATCTAGTAATATTAGAACTTCAATATTTTAGTAGATCTAAACGAAGGCACAAAATGGAATAACTATCTTAAATTACACTTAAACTGCAAAGTAAAATAATTTTGTTTGGTCATACATGGATTTATTTGAGAAATGCTATTTAACGAATAGACACAATCGTGACTACACTTTATTTGAAATCCCCTGTTTCAATAAAATTGATTATCCAAGGCAATCGTATCGTCCGAGCATTCTCAGTTAGGACTCTTCTTATACAATTCATTTTATTCAAATATCGGATTTCAAAAGAAAGTATAGACAAGGTTGTGTACTTATTAAATTTACATCTATGTGATAAACGTCTGCATTATTTTATTTGAGAAATTCTGTGTACATGTTTTCCTATATACGTTACTTTTAATTTCTTTAATCTTTATCAGATGCCTTCTTTTATGTAATTTCCTGTATCCTAATAATGAACTTTATACCTTTTATAAAAGTTAGCTTTCCTAAAATTAATAAATTTCTGAAATGCGAAACTCCTGCGAACTTTGAATTGGTTGACGTAGAAGGAAACCTTTTATATTAGTTTAATGTAATTATGAACGATAACAAAGCACAGCCTAGCCTGTTTTAGATTTATCTTTACTAAACTGCACAATGTATACCAAAAGACGACAAGATAGGACTTTATATAAATGTGAATGTGGGACTGGCTATGGTATAAGACTAATTCGAATTGAACAATCCTCCCATCGCGTCAGTATACTTACTATGTAGCTTCGTTTTCGTTGAAATGTTGTTCGAAATCCTTTCACGCTTTGTGCATAAGCCTTTGAATATTATTTTTTTGTATTTTATGATATTATTGTTGTAGCGATAAGCTAATTATTCACAAACTTATACTGTTGGGACGAATAAATAGTTAACGGTGGAACTAAATGTATTATAGTCGAATGGTAAAACAAGAAACAAATGAAATGGGAACTGTACAAGAAGACATTTTTCTTGAAACAGAGGATGTTATTTCGAAATTTGAGAGCAGTCAGAACATTCAATATATTTGAGTTTTATAAAGTAAAATCAATAATTGTTGTGCGCGTTTTTAATTATATCCATCACGTTCGTATATATATAGGGTGTTCCGCGACTCGACCGACAAACTTATACCGCATATTTCTTGGATCAGTACGATCAAAAAATGTTATATGACCTATAGGTTAATTCCTCTTTGTTTCGGAGATATCGAAGAAAAACAGTTAGCCTTGACGA
>JAHWXV010194653.1:0-10198 GCA_024586415.1 Phrixothrix hirtus | reverse complement strand
CCTCCCGCAAGCTAGTCGACGCAAATCCGCTTGGGAAGTCCCTAAAAGTCCTTATGACCATCTTCAGGGCTTTAAATCCGTTTCAACCTGTGGCACTATATATTTTAATACTATTTGGTAAGGCAGTGTATTTGTGAACTTATCACACGCGACTGGAAGTAAAATTGGATTGCCTTTTTATAAAAAGTAATTCTTACTTTAGCTGTTGCGGTGTGCTAAGATATAGATACTGACACACGCACATTTATGTTTTCTATACTGTTCGAGGACAACAGTGTTGGACACCTGTCGTTGGAAATTTATCTCACAAAAAATTTTCATAGTTGAGCACCATTTTCGTTTATATGGAAGTATGCGTGAAGCAGGATCAAGTTTGAACGAGATAGCAAAGCAAAATCGGTAGAGTTTTCAGGAGACAGCTCCTAGTAACATAGTTATGGTTTTGTTGTAGAGAGATTGCACCGTTGCGGTAACTTATTGTGTCAACGGAAATAGACCTGACCGATTAGTAACGGTACCGACAAATGACAATCATGCACGTGTTCTCAAGCAGGTCTTGTAGTCGCTCAACAGACATTTACGGCTAGGCTCCTTGAAACAGTACAATAGTAACGGATACAAGTTGGACAATATCTGAGAAGTGAGATATCTGAGTTAGAGTGGTGTATTGTGAAAGATTTTTGCCTTAGCGTACGAGGATCCTAATTTCTTGATGTATAAGTCTCAGTAGAAAGTGACATTCACTACATCAATAGCCAGACAACATACTGTCTTATTTTTGAGCGGCCAGATGTTATCATCCAAAAGTCGTTACACAGTGGACGTCTAACTTGTTTGAGAATCTACGAGAGTGTTATGAACATTTCTTAGAGTGAAACGGTGGATATTTTTAACATTCATGTTACAAATAACAAGATCACAACATGTAGCGCATTATAACAAATTTTGAGGTTGCTTCTTAATTTAGTGCGAGTTAATGGGACAACATTACCACTTGGTATTCCGGACAAGGGGAGTATGTAGAAATTTTAGGTCAAGTGTCATCGCGCTGCGTGAAGTTGTTGTATGTCTGTTGGAGCGTGAACTTGAGGATCTCGCTTTTCATTACAACAATGAAGCGCATAATCTAGCAACGCATGGGCATCAAATTTTGCGTGCGCATCGGTAAAATGTCAATACAAACGTTACCAATGGCGAACCAGTTACAGAATGCAACCCCGATAATATAGATGTAATTAGACAACTGGTAGTTTGTGTTCGAAAATTAACGTTCAAAATGAAAGTTTCTTCGGCACTAGTGAGGTCTAAAAGGCGTCAGTTTCTGCGGTCCTTCTTCGTGTGTGATTTTCAGAACTGTTTCAACTAATGGAAAAGTCGTCGGGTCAAATATTCGTAAACGGGGAGAGTACTCTTTAAATATTTTTTACGAGCTAGTTTCGATATTTAATTGACCAACATTCACTTGCAGTCATAATTTTTCCTATGTTTGTACGTTCTCTGCAAATTCTATGGAGTTGATGTACCCACATACTGTTATATGATGCAACGTGGTTTCATCATATTTGCGCATTTTCTCTTTTTAGGTTTGATTTCAGTATTCTATATTTTAATATAGTAAAATATGACACAATGACAAAAATATTTGTGGTGTATAAAGCAAATTGTTATTTTTAACGAGTGAAAAATACTAAATAAGATACACTAATACAATGTGTTCGGATAAATATTCTTCAGACTTTAATACTTTACGATACTAACAAATGTATGTTAAGAAATGTCCAATAGGGATGAAATATTTATCTTCAAAAAGAAGTTTGGCCAAATAAATTCATCATTAGAAGATGAGGCATCTAGTTTCTGTGAAAAGGTGGAACCTTTCTTGGTTTTTACCTAAGAAAGTGTTGTAATTGTTGCTAAACAATATAAAATTTTTGGACAAGTTATGTACGCAAGCATTGAAATTGCAGAAATTAGTCAGCTTACCCTCCGTAAAGTCTAAAGATTCGTCCAAATTTGACTTAACTCTTCCAGCACGATAACAGCAACAACAAGAAGGTCAACGAATTTTAACTTTAATCAAAATTATATTAATTATGCCCATAAAAATGCATCTCGATGATTAAAAAAAATTTTTAAATTCTATTAACGTGTTTAAAGTAATAATTAATTATCCGATAAAACGTGGCTAGAAAACGTACCTAATATAGAGACTAGGTGTATTACGTCACAACCTTGCCTTTTTAAAGACACAATCCGCCTATATATTTCTTTTTAAGCTGACAGCGCAAGGTTTCAAATTCAGTTGCTGATTGACTTCTGTATTAATCAAATAAAGTTATGTGTTTAATATGCCTTCTAAAAACTGGTATTTTGTGCTAGGATGAACAAAGGTAGACATTAAAACGCCGCTTAAAGTATTTGTAACCGTACCGAAGATGCAAAGAAAGATATGGTTTACGGTTGCAAGACTAAATAATGCGAAGTTTCTCTAAAATCAACGCTTTACTGTTGAGAAGATCATTTTAATGTAATACCTACTGATTATTTTCAATTTAAATATATTTAATAACTTCATAGCTGTTATAGCTAAAAGAAAACATCAACAACTTTTATTACGATTATACATACTCTCGGTAAAATAAGTATACGTATAAAACCCGATGTTTCTATAAATCTAATAAATAAATTACTACAAAAACTTCTCTTTTTATTTATACATCACCGATAGTTGAATTTCCATAGTTTTTTCTCTTCCTTAACTGTAAAATATTACATATTTTAATAACAAAATTTTACCTCGCTATTGTTGTATTTTACAACATTTAATAAATAATCTGTGCCCAGTATTCTTCATTTATATATAACATTCTTTTGCTTATAAGAGTTTTTTTAACTTAAAAGTTTATGATTAAAATGTCTATAAAATAAAAATTAATAAATAATAAACTGTTTAGGATGAAATAAATAATGAGAAAGATTTATTGCAGCATAAGTTGTCTAATTGTTCATGCATGCTGTGTATCAAACATTACAATTTTAGTATTCAATTCCATTATGAAGCAATTTATTGTATTAAGAAATAAAATGTTTTTAAAGTATAGCTAGGTTCCGCTAAAGTTTAATTCCACTGGTTTTCCATTGGTTTTCATTGAAAGTTACTGCTATATAGTTAATAACACCTCTATATTTACGTAAGGGAGGTTTTGAGAATTTGTAACTTCAAAATATTTCTGTATTTTCATTCAAATCAACCAAGCAGAATGTATGGTACGTATACGCATTCTTATGGGATAACATTCACAGGGCAAGAAAAAGGCAAGGGCGTGACGTCTACCCAATCGGAAGTCGTTCAAGCAGTTCAAAAGATTACCAAATTTCATTTCGATATATCTTGGGCCTTATTGAACATATTTACAAAATTCTTTTACATGTCAATTTCTGAGGACTTTTTGTATATTAATAACTTAAAAACATGTACATGTAATTTTTTTATGGACCTCCCTATTACCGTGTCGTGTCGTACGTACTACATTAAACTTCACAAACCTTGTATTTGTAAAAAAATTATAAGAAAATGTTGTTCTTTGTGACATGAAGTATTCGTTGTTTTTGGGTATTTATTTTTTCCATATGGCCTATATGTGAATGCGTATATGTGAAAATTGTCCACAAATTAAACTAAACCATTTAAAACGCTCACATTTAGTACTAAAAAAAGTGTACAAAAGTTCTATCTTTAAGTTATTAAGCTCAATTATATCTGGTTCGTTGAGTACGCGAGTGTTGAAATATTATATTCATATTTCCTGACGCTTGAGATCCCGGTTTATTCACACGCATTGTTATAGTCGTTTAAATCTTTATTTCGGTATAAAATTGTTCATTACCATTATCATTTAGTATGTTTATTATGCAACTACAATTTTGCCCTGCTTTGTAACAGTAGTTAAAATTTTATGTATAATTATGAAATATACCTAACGATTGCTTTGTATTGTAGTTTCCTTTTTATAAAAATTTAGTCAGCGTCAATTTAAAATTAATTTGTTTTTGTAAATTTGTTACTGTTAATATTGCTTCCTACACGTATGGAGATCGATCGGCAACAACCTAAAGCAACACTATCTACTTGTGTTTTTTATTTTGGTAAGGAACTTATATCTTTATTAGTTTTTCTGGATGAAAGCAGTTTAAGCTTGGGGAAAACTTCGAAAATATTCTATGCATCATTAAATGCAAAAAAATGAGGTGCAATTGTTTATATACAGTGTACTTTAGAATCATTTAATCAAATTAAGTACAGGTGTCCCTCGTATAACACGGTACTTGCAAAACACGGATTCGATATTACACGGTACAGAACTTGAGACTAGTATAACACGGTTTAGATATAACACGATTTTTTTCATTTGCGTTCAATAAGGGAAATTCCCAACTGGATTTTTTTTCAATTGCGTTCAATAAGGGGAATTCCCAACTTTATTGCTACAGAAAAATCTCTGACTTTCTTTATGAGAAGTGACAGTATGCGTTTTGTTCTTTGTAAATGAAGTTGATAAAGTTCTTGCTTGCTTAGTTTTTAACATTTTGGAAAGTAAATAGCAAAAGGTGAAAAAAATACATAGTGAATAATGACCTTCTTTTGAAAGATTATAAGTGCATAATAATTTTAATTTGAGGTATGTAAAATATTAAGTTGTAACGTTTATAGTACATCTAATTTTCGACCCTAAATTTAAATGTCTAACAAGATCAAGAAGCAAGAATTTAATTTATTTCACCTGAAGAAAAAATTGGAATTCTAATCGTATTAAATGTGGAGAAAAGCCTTCATCGATTGCAAAATCATTAAATTTAAACGAAGTTACTATTCGAACTATATTACAAAATTTGGTGTGAGACAACACACGACTTTCTCTTACGTACACAGATATACAATACAATACAATAATCAAAATATTATTTACGTTTATTTTGGGAACGATAATTGTAACGGTTACCCATCCAAGTTACTGGACACGTAAAACACTGCTTCTTTTGGGAGATTGTTCTTGATAACTTGCTTCAACGAATTTTTTCAGGAAAACCTTTACGTCAACGTAAAAGGCTGTGTCAAGGATATAAGAACCGCAGAAAATTTCAAAAAAATTGTTAAAAACGTTTTCAAGAAAATCGCAAGCTTAAAGTGGCACTTCCGGTCATTCTATTTTAACTAAATTCTTGCTGTCTCATGCACAGAAGATATAAAATATAAATATAGTTTTTGATTTACAATATAATGATTACTTTTTGAGATACGTTGTTCACGACTAATAATAATAGCAAGTTCAATAACAGCACGTTTATTCCAACAGCTTATAGCCAATTGCAGGAATAGTATACATAACATTTAGCAATAATTAAGTTTTAAATAATTAAAATTAAAATTATGAAGAGCAAAGGAATGTAAAGCAGTAAAAATATCAAAACAGATTAAAACTATATAATAAACAATAAATAATAAATGCAAAAATCACAAAATACATTACAACAAAACCAGATTAAAAGTTACACAATTAATGGTTAAAATAAATAACTATAAAAGATGAGTAAAACCTTAGAAAATATAAAATCTGATTTAATTCAAGGTCACAAGGAATTTAATTTGAATTAATATTAATTATAATAATTATAAAATTAAGTACTGAACTGAATTGGAGGTAGTTGTTTATGATTCATAATTGTTTAATACCGCACATTTTAATAATCGAGTGTGTATCATTAAATAAATCAAACTCGTGTATTCTAAATAAGTTATTTACATCATTTAAAATCGCAGTAATGGGAGAATATACTTCAAAAATTGTAAAATCATTGATCGGGGTCTACATCTTAAGATAGGTATTGTTAAATTACATTTCTGTAATAATTGTTCGCAGTCCATTGAGTTGTAAAATACTCCAAGTACTTCCGGTTGCTCGATTTACAGAAAATTTTCTGAGTTACAGCCTAGATTATATGAAAGGATGTTAAATGCTTAAGAAATACAATAAATTTTAAAAAAATCGTTACAGCCGATTTCGAGAAAATCTCGAAAAACGAAAAATTCGGAAAATATCTAAAAATGACAGAAATAAAGTGGTACTCCGGTTATTCGATTTTAACCAAATTCTTGATTTAGCACACTAAGGTGATTGTGACTTTAAATATAAATTTTCATTCAGATGGGGCTTTTAGTTTTATAGTTAATTTATTCAGACTTAATGGCGATCATACTTCCGATTACTCGACTTACGGAAAATTTTATGAAAACCTCCTAGATTATATAAAGACGCATTAAAATTATAAGAAATATAGTAAATTAAAAAAAAATCGTTAGAGCTGATTTTGAAAAAATCTCAAAAAATTAAAAAATGACAAGAGTAAAGAAGCACTTTCGGTTTTCCGATTTTAATGAAATTTTTGCGGTTGCGTGCAACGATGGATAGAAGCTTAAATATAAAATTTTATTTTTCCCGGACTTATGGTTTTTGAGTTAACGTGTTCACAGACACACATGCGCACACGCACACGTAGACAGATGTAGACGCGCACACGCACACACGCACACGTAAACGCGCACCCACACACGCACCCACGCACACGCCCACACACACACCCACGCACACGCCCACGCACACACCCACGCACACACCCACGCACGCACACACGAACGCACGGACGCACGGTCGCACGGATGAACGGACGCACGGACGCACGGACGCACACACACACAAACACACACACACAGTACAATGTTCAATAACATGATTTTAATACTCAGGGGCCCGAAAACATATTTCCTCTAAAATTTTGACATCGAAAATTTTTGTCCAAAACAATACTTTCTCTTTTACTTATATTTCATATAGGGTAAGAGAAAGTAAAAATGAAGGAGAACTGAGATAAAATGTTGCCGCTTGTTGTTCGTAAGGTGCGAAACATGTATCCTACAAACGAGACATAAATATCGTAAAAGCGGAACATGCTCTTATAATATGGACAGATGATTGTTTAGATAAAAAAATCCTTTTGGGCACAAATATTATTAAACAAGGAGCACTCAGAATTTATACACATTTAGAAAAAGATGAACTTTCTTCTAAATAACAACAAAACCTATCATTTTTGGCAAGTAAAGGTGGTTTGAAAATTTAAAAAAAAAATTTTTTTTGCGCAATGTAAAACTTCAAGGAGAGCAAGCTTCAGCAGATCAAATTTTTAACTCCGATGAGACAGCTTTATACTAGTAGAACTGCTGTCTCGAACTTTTATTTCAAACATTGAGAAGCAAGCACCAGGTTATAAACTTTGCAAAGATAGGCGTAGTAACCTATTGGGAAGTTTTGTAGTAAAATCAATGATAATAAATCATATCTTGAATCCCAGAGCAATGAAAAACCTCGATAAGTCTCATCTACCAGTCTTCTGGTGAGCAAATAAAAAGGGCAGGATGACGCAAGATTTGTTGAAGACTGATTTAAAAATTGCTTTATTCCAGAAGTAGAAAAGTTTAAGAAGAAACAAAATTTGAGCTTTAAAGTTTTATTGCTCATTGATAATGCAGGTAGCCACAGCAGAGAGGTGAATTATCCTAACGTAAAAATTATGGTTTTCCTACAAATTAAACATTATTGGACCAACCATTACATCAAGAAATCATTGCAATGCATACTACATACGACCAGCAATCCAAAAAATTTTCGAGAGACAGGTAAACAATAAAAATGTAATGCTTACTCATGCTTGGAAATAGTTTTCTATTTTAGATTGTGTTGCAATTATAACTTTGGCTTGTAAGGAATTGAAACAGTCTACACTTCATGCGTATTGGAAACCTTTGTTACCTCAGATGGCCAAGAGAGGAAACTTTGTCCCGTTTGAGGAAACAGAATATAACAGAACAATACCTTACAAATTAATAAGCAACGTGGTATTCGGTAAAACAATAGAAAACGTGCGTAAATATCCAATCGTTAAATTGACCAGTCAATGGAATGGTCTTGACGGGGCTAAAAACTATTTATCTTTAGCTAATTTTCCCAGTCGAACTATTTTTGATGAGAACTTAGTAGCCATTGAACTCAATAAGAACGAAATAAAATTCAACAAACCTATTTACGTGGGCATGTCCATTATAGATATAGCCAATACATATGTCTATGATTTTCATTACAATTTTATGATAAAGAAGCTAGGTGTAGAACGCGTTTCGCTTTTCTATACGGATACAGATAGCTGATATACCAAATTTTAAATTTTGACGTGTATGAGTTCATGAAGCAAAATTTATAGCGTTTTGATGTGACAGATTATCCCGAACCTAACGTTTTCATGATGCTGCGGGTAAACAAGAAGGTTGTTGGTTTAATGAAGGACGAGCTTTGTTCGGCCATATTCACTCATTTTGTGGGTTTTAAATCAAAGATGTATTCGATTAAGGTCGAAAGTAAGAAGGACATTAAAAAATCTAAAGGCGTACTTTCAAATGTGGTGCAAAACACCATAACGTTCGATGATTACAAGCGATGTTTGCGGGATGATGTAAACATTGTACAAGAACAGGATACTTTTAAATCGTACTGCATTCGATTTATACAATTAAACAAAATAAAATTTTGCTATCTTAGCACGGCGATAAACGACGTCTACTTGCTAACGGAATTGATTCGGTACCTTGGGGATACGTTGACGATAATTGCGATCGCAATAATGTTGAGGGTGAACGCGTTAATTAGTCTGTTTTTGTAATAAAATGTTAGATGAAATTTTATCTTCTGCTGAAATGAGTATATTTTTCCAAATTATCGATGTAAATATGAAATGGTTAGGTATTTAGCTAATTCAACGTATGTCTCTAAATACAATCGAAACCTCATTGTTAACTTTTAAAATTCAAAAAATATTATCATTAATCATAATTATAAATCTATAAAAGCAACTCAATCATAACAATAGTAATATTTTAACATTTGACATGCTCGTGCTATATAGCAATCTCACTTTAAAGATTCTTTAAAACAAAATAAAATGTATATGTATGTAAATTTTTAGAAACCCTTTACTTGTTTCATAAAACTGTTTGATTAAATTGAATTTATATAATGTTAAATATTTCTTTGATCTATATAACGATAAAATTATAATTCACTAAAAAATGTGATGAATTTTTTTAAATTTTGTATAACGTTAATGAAACAACCTAAAAATATAGCTAATAGCTATAAATGTTTATAATATTAATCTATTTACTAGTAACGGGTGTTTACACGTATGTGTTTAATAGCGAAATAACAAATTACGTATAATAATAGATTAATGTAATACATAAGCAGTAACATTATAGAAAACAACATTGTACTTATACTTTTAAATAAATAAATATATGAAATTTATAATCAAATATTAATAATATGTGTGTGTTCTTTATGTAGCTATTTAGAATTTAGATGCGTGAACTCTAGTACGCTTGAACAACTGCTAGATGTGCACAAACTTGCAGAATCTTGTCGAAGTTTGCAAGCACAGGTGCAACGGTTAGGGGCACCGCGACTTCGCTGTGAATAAATAAGTAAGTAAGTAACCATTCAGTTTCTTGCAATCAAATTATGAACACCATTAACATTAGTTTATTAAAATTAGACAAGTAAAATTTTAAAAAATATGAGTGGCTTATTAATAAACAGGTCAATTGTTTACGTCAGGAGAAGTAGCACTATTATTCTTAGACAAATGTTGCTAACTTTACAACTTTGTTTGGATAGTAGATAAAGTGCATCTTCGAGTAATGGTTATTAATATGCATTCGAATCACTATTTTAAAAATACGAAACGAGTGTATGACTTTGTGACCGATTTTTGAACCCAGAAATCAACATTAGTCAATTTTTGCGATCGCTGAAGGAAATAAATCTAGATTGGCTTTTATATAGGGTATCCTACGATGAGATTTTGTTAAAAGGATATGGACAATTAATAGGAGTTGAAATTTAAGACTTTCCACATAAGGGTTTTAGGTCAGGCGCAATCGATATAAAATATTTTTAGATTTCAGCTACTTCCGGTTATACCAGAAATGAGCATAAACTTCCTTATTTCAAATAGAACATAGTAATTTTTATTATTGATATGTATTTCTGAGCTAATTTTAAGGCGACTTTGTTTAAAAAAATTTTCTCTA
>JAHWXV010194649.1:0-13357 GCA_024586415.1 Phrixothrix hirtus | reverse complement strand
TTTTATGCAGTAATTGATAATAAAAATCTTATTAATAAGTATTTTCAAGAAGAGATATTTAATTATATATATATATATATATATATATATATATATATATCCTTTTCCCAAGTATCGTTGATGACTTATGACATTCTTACAGAACAACTTCAGTACAAAAAGATTTATGCACGATGGTGCCAAAAATGCTTTAGAAGAGCACAAAACAAAGCGTACCCGTTGTCATCTTTGGAGCTGTGTGAAATGAATTATGATACATTTTGACCCATATTTTGAGAGATGATGAAACTTGGATCTGTTACTACAGAGAAAAAACCAAACGACTATCTAGAGAATTGTTCACGTTGCGATAGAAAATGCGTTTTTCTAATTGAGTTTCTCTCGCAAGGAATGACAGTAAATGCAAAAAGGTAATGTGAAATACTCACTAACCTTAGGCGGGCTATCTAAAACCGCTATAGAGGTCTACTCCCAAGCGGCGTGTGTTTGCTTCATGACAATGTTCGGTAACACTCTGCAGCAAGGACAACTGCGCTTCTGGATCAGTTTCAGCGGAAGAAGTTGGATTATTCCCATTAAAGTTCTGATCGTGCACTTTTGTCCTCTTATCTTTTTCCAAACCTAAAAGAATTCGGGGAAATGAATGACTAAGGATAATGAGTGGGAACAATGTATCACTACTTGGTTCAATAGTCAAGAGGCAGAGTTCTTTGACGACATCTATGTCTAGACACTTGCTTAGATCTTAATGGTGTCTACGTAGAAAAGTAAGTTAATATTTGTAATTTTGTAAATATATAGGGTTTTTTTGGTTATATAGCAAAACGGTTTTCACTTAAGAAGTGAGCGTTGTATTTTTGAGCGTTGCCATAGTACCGTTGTATCGACTAATAAGCAAATAGTAAACAACTGGGTAACCAAACCAACACTTATTTGTAAAGGTACTGCAATATCAGCTGTTCCTGTACCGCGGCAGCCTTTACATAGGACAGGTAGAGCCGCTTCTGTTTCATCTTTACTTTTAACGATCACCATTATTATTACACGAAAGCTCATTCGAACTCGTGAATCTTTCTGGCTTTACTTATCGCTCCAGATATTAAGTGAGTGCGCGAGCTTGTGTTCATCTAAATAATTTATCACTGGGGGAATGGCGTGCAGGTACTCCAACCTGTTGAAATATAACAAATCATTTGTTGTGTAAGAACTCGTCCAAGAGCTCCATTAAATCTTCTTCAAAAGTCCTCACATACCTCGCAGTTTCCGTTTTGTCAATTTATAAAAGTAGGTGTCACTTATTTTAAACAGCATCAAACATTAAATCCAAATTTACCTTCAGACAGTTTCGGTTGAATTAGATAACGGTTTTTGTTTGACTAGTAATGGTTGTTACGAGGATTAAAAATTTTGTCACTGCTTATATGAGACTCATTTGACCAAATAATTTTGTAATAACATTAATTGGTATCGTTATAATTGGTAAGGAACTACTGGCAAATTTCAAACACCTTTCGTAGTCACCTGGGCTCAAAAAGGTATGAATGCCGTATTTATATGACTTGCATTTATTTTTCTTTAAGATTTTCAAAATTTCAAATGAGAAGTACTTATTTCATGTCGAATTTGTTGACTAGAGACGCGGCGTTCTTGTTTTACTTTTGCAACGACATCTGTGGTATTCGCTTCGGCGTTATATTTTTCATAAGTCTCTCTTTATTGAAAATTCTATATTAGTTAAGCTGTCTTTTAAGCTTAAAGCGGGCGAATATACAAGTTTTACGTTAAGAATAAAACCTTCACTGCTTAAACTGATAATTCACAGAAAATTATTTATACATTTAAAGAAAATCTAAAAAAATCTTGTGGTTCTGATATACAAGTGGTTTCTGGTTTCTTTTTGTTTTGCTTTTTAACACACAAATATGTCTCCAGCGTCGAAATGACATAAGAAAAGGGTAGGTTATCATTTTTAGTCACCTCAGTTTTATTTCAATTATTTATTCATAGTCACGGTCCACTCGGAGGGTTCAGATTATTAAGTAATATCTTCGACAGAGTTTTTATCAAGCCCATTACAAAGGGGAGATTTATATTTTGCTTCTATGGGAATCGAATGGAATTATTGGCATGAAGACTCCGAGTTTGCGGAGATGAATATTTTATAATGTCTATTAAAGAAAATACTAGTGATAACGGGCACGCCGTTGTAATCCCAAGATAAAGAATTCTCAATTTTTCGAAAGATTTTCCGTCAAAATTTAATTATGGGGACTAACAATAAAACATTTCAACGCTATTTAAATTGTAACGTTTTGACGTTGCATGTAATTGTTTATTTATTGATAATTCAGCTCCTTTGAATTTATTTAGCTTAATAACGAAATTTTAATTTAATATATTCGTTTATTTAGTTGCCGTAATTTTAGAAAAGTGATATTGCTTTTTCATGCTAAATATGACAATGTCGCTTTTAGTTCGGAACTTCTAACTTATAGTTGGCGTTTCGGAAGGATGGATTCGTCGCGAACGGGTTTACTTCTTGTTTTTACGCTCGAACAGGAAACACGTTGCTTTTCGGCTGAATAATTTAATTTGTCATTCTAAATTGATTGATGTACAAATTTTTGAATCAAACTACATTTTATTAAATAATATTGTAAATACTGCGTTTGATATTTGTTATGATTAATAAAGATTGATTAAAATAAACAGAAAGTATGGCTAAGAAAGTAACCATGGATTATGATCAATTTTAGATCGGTCTAATGATTAATAATTTCTTTAAATTCAATAAAATGAAGGTCATATTTTATACTAATTGTGAGTGAGTGGAGATTAAGTAAAGAAGTACAACTGGAATTTCTCATTATCAAAGAACGGGGAAGTGCATTGACCTTGACTGAATACCGCTAATAAAGTTACCATGCAGAGTTAGTGTTTTATTGTACTTAATTTGTCTGTGCAAAAGTATGACCTATAATGGTAGTTTGTATCCTAATTTAAATCGACCTATTATTTTTGATTACCAATTTAACGGAATCTAAAATGGGTTTTATCTTTTGGAACTGTAAATTGCTTGAGTAAAGTATAAATAGCATAATCGTGTTTTTTTTGTATGTAATTGTATTCAGTTACTTTATTCGTAACATTTTAAAATTAATAGAATCAGTTCTTAAATGTTAATTTACATTCTTCAATGGAATTTAATTTGATTTAAAGTATATTAATTGGTGTTAAATTATTCAAATTACGTTATAAATATATCTTAAGCGGATTATTTTCATAATTATGTTACAACTAGATACTGTGGTTAACTATGTTTACAGGAATTAAGCCGTGCAACAATAATTCGAATTATTGGATTCTCGGATGTTTCATTGTAACTAGGTACCGGGTAAAACAACCAGTTTAATGTGAAATAATATAAGACCGATTGTTTATTTATTCCCTCTTATTTGTAATTGGGAATGCTTAGTTAAAGATTTATTAACCAACTTGTTGTTTCTCATATACTATTCTTTTTGATCGAACCCAAAAGGCGCAGAACCCATAATTATGAAACAAACCAATGTATTTGGCGGCGCTGAATGTAAAATATCCTCACCTGTAGAGTCTTTTAAAGCTAGTTGTAAATCTGATTCCTAAATTAGCGCCCAAAGTGTACCACTAATTTCATGAGACTGTAGAAGTGTGGATATTTCAAATTCAGTGATGCCAGGTACATTAGTTTGTTTCATAATTATTGGCGTTGGGCCTTTTGGACCAGATCGAAAAGAATACAAACTAAGGTGCTTTGCAGCTTTTTTATGTAGTAATAATTGCACAAAAAAGAAACAACGAGCTGGTCAACAAATCTTTAATTAACCATCCCCAATTACGAATACGAAAGAATAAATAAACAATAAGGTTTTAAAATAGTTGACATTAAGCTGATTGTTTTATCAAGTATGTAGTTATAATGGGAAAGTTAAGCATCAATAATTATTGATAACATAAAATGATAGGTAACCTTAAACGTGTAGTCAAAATAATCAGTTTAAAATATATTTGTAACGTAATGCGAATAATTTAGGTTAATATAAACAAAAATTATTCGTAGGACCAATTAGTGCATTTTAAATTAAATTGAAATACATCGAGGAATGCAAATTAACATTTAAGGTATTCACACAATTTATTAAAGAATTGATTCTATTAATTGTGAAATTTTGCAAATTAATGACCTTTGGTTCTTGTACACCAAACTATTTCTTTTATTTCCGACAAGATTTTCTTTCAGGATGTGCTACGTTAATTTTTAATTATTGTCCAAAACCTAATTAATTATATTGCGTTCAATACTTTGGAAATCTGTCGCTGGGTCTCATTTTCGCCCAAGCAACCGGGCCGACCGTAGGTCAAGAACTCATTTTGTACAATATTTTTATTTACTGAATTGAAGTTGCGAAAGTGTGGCGTCTAAAATGTTCTGCTTATATTATCTCTCGAATTAAATTTATTCTGAGTATTACAAATATTTGCGGCAAATGTTTTCAGTTGGAGAATCAAGCACCCCTGTGAGTTATCCAGGAAAAAGGTATTTATTAACTACCGGCATGTAGTCGTACAATATCTAGGTAACCGAAAGGAATTTTTAGTACGAAAAGGTGATTATAGTGTGCATCCATTCGCTTAATTTGTAAGTCCACGATCTTGATCATGGAAGGTATCTGAGCGTTGAACTAGACGCGATAAATCATTTCTGGAATGAGACTAAAATTTTAATCATGGGAATTAATTTTTAATGCAAGTCTTGGTATCATATGGTCTAAAATTGTAGTTTTCGCCTGACTCATAAACTCACTCGTAATAGCAAAAGCGTACCTTCTGGACTAGTTATAAAAATTACTATTTCCGGTTACAAGATCACCTTCTAGATAACAGTGCAAGACTTAGTTAAGAAGAAAATTATTAAATAAGAAGAATCTATGCAGCCGTTTCAAATGTACTGAAATGGTAGAAACGTATTACGCTGATACTGTCTCTGTTATTATTTATGTATTACGCATTAGGGCGTAGTTGTTGCTGTAAATGGCGTTCAATTTGTTTACAAAATTTTAGATCAAAGTGTCACAAGTAGTTCAACATGGAACCCCTTATTTATTGTGTTGTGCCATTTAATTTTTACTTGCCAAAAAACCACCTCACAAAGAAACTCATAAAGAGATTGTTGTTGGGGAAAAGCAAATTCATGAAAACATATCCCATTGCAGTGTTCCCAGTTTTAAGATGGGCGCACAGGTTTGAATAGGGTAAAAAGAAACTTAACTCACAGATCCAAACATTAAAGGTGTGAAAACATGTTGGGGGCTAATCGAAGCCCACATTTTTCAGTTAAAGATACAGTAATGGAGTTTTTCAAATTATTAAGCGGAGAACTTTTGCTATTTTCTACCACGGGAAAAAAGTTTAGAAAATAATGGCGATTGTAGAAAATGACAAAGTGTTTACTTCCAAACGATTAATTTATTTTTTCGATCCGATTAGTTAAGTTTTAATCACATATTGTACCTTACTTTTGGGACAAGTTTCGTATGATAAAATCAAGGCTAATACTGGTCTAAAGAATATTTTTATGCTTTCTTTTCCTTAAATATCTACAATCACAGAGGTTTATCGCATGGAATACTTTAATGAAGTGAAAAAGTTGATTGCCCTTTTTATTTTCTCTTACCTATATGAAATGTCAAATAGTATTGTTTTCGTCCGAAATTTTCGAAGTCGAAATTTTAGTGGAAATACACGTTTCCGGGTGCTCTGAGTTCGAAAATCATGCTTTTAAAAATTGGTCTGTTTGTGTGTGTGAACATGATATCTCAAAAATGAAAAATCGTAGATAAATAAAATTTTATTTTTAAGTTTGTATCCATCCTCGAACGCGACTGCAACAATTTCATTAAAATCCAATAACCGAAAGTGCCACTTTAATCTTGTTATTTTTGTGGTTTTTTGAGATTTTTTCGAAATTGGCTGTAACAATTTTTTTTAAATTTTATATTTAATTTTTTTACTTTCTGCGCATGAGATGTCAAGAATTTAGTTAAAATATAATTACCACAGATGTCATTTTACTCTTGTCATTTTTTGGTTTTTCCAGATTTTCTCGAAATCGGCTCTAACGATTTTTTTAAATTCTATATTTAAGTTTTGTATCTTCTGGACATGAGAGGTCTAGAATTTAGTTATAATCTAATGACCGGAAGTGCCACTTATTCTAGCGATTTTGAAGTTTTTTGCGATTTTCTCGAAAACGTTCTTAAATTTGTTTTTCAAACTTGCTACGGTACTTATGCCTTTGACATCCTTTTCCGCGAACTTAGAGATTTTCCTGAAAAAATATGTTGAAGCAAGTTATCAGGGACAATCTCTGGAGTTAAGCAGGGTTTTGCGTGTTCGGTAACTTGGATGGGTGTCCGATACAATTATCGTTTTCAAACTAAACGTAAATAAATTTAATTATTTGTGGACACTATTTCCATATCTATGTGCGTAAAAGAAAGTCGTGTGTTGTCTCACACCAAATGTTTTCTGTCAGATTAGTTAGAGTTAATGTTTTTAATGAGATTGTGGATTGGTCGTATGTGAATTAGGTACATTTGGTAATTTTTAATTAAATTTATCTATCTTTATTTTTCAAAATATTGGAAACATATTGAATAATTTGCATAGAGGTTAGGAGCAACGGTCTCCAGTTTTATGTTTTTGTATAAAGAACTTCTGTCTAAAAATTCTGTCCTGTACTTAACGAATATGTGGGAGGGCGGCATGTACGTCTGCTAAACTTGACATATTCGCAGTAATTGTGCTTTTAACGTTGTTTTTCAAATGAATTATCTTAAAATGATGGTTTGTTCTGAGAATATTGGGGGTAAATGTTAAATTTGCTAACTTCAGTTAGTTAAAATTGTGGAAGTATAAAACAAACTTTTCTTTCTTTTATTTATAGCAACTTGTAAATGAGTAATTACGGCTATTAATTATCCATATAACCTATAACAATAGATTTCGTAAACTTCTATTTGCTATAAAATTTTCGCGATTTTGCGCATTGCTTAGATCTTGTAGAATACGTGATGTTGTCGGTACAGTGTTGATTCGACACCCCCACACGCAGCCAAGGCTATACGGTCGGACGTAAAGTTGCGGAAGCGCAAAAGTATTTCGCGATATACATTTTTAGTGTTTTGAATAAGTTTCTGTTAAATTAATTTGGCGTTTTTAATTATAATAATTAAGATTTCTACAATCTGGACTTAAGACGAAGTTTTAAAAACTTTTTTAAGTTTTAAACTTTGCACTGTGCGATGTGGTGTGTAAAAATAATAACTAATAAACTGAGAAGAAAATTAAATTCCTTCTAACACAACCAGCAAACTTTACAAAGTAAGTAGATGTAAATTTATTTATTTTGTTAACAAACTAAAAATGCGTATAACCACCGGCTTTGTAATTAATTAAAGAAATTACAAGATTTTGCAATTTCAAATAAAGATATAAACATCAAACCTCATTTAAAAGGAAATATAATTATAAATTTGATACATTTAAATAAATTTATACTTTTTTTACTGTAAGGCAACACATTATACAGTAATGTAGAGCACATCATGTAGAAACTAATTTTCTTACAATCCCAAGAGAGCTTTTTAATGCAGCGCAATATATGACACTCCGTTTTAAAAACATTGAAAGGATTGTATGTTCGTGAGACCAAACCTATTCACCTGTGTATTATTCTAAATTCAAAGCGTGATTCTTGTATTCAAATTAAATTAATTAAATAAGTGCGACTTATATATAAAAAATTTTTGACTAATTAACTTGCCCTTAAAGTCCTTAAATTATAATCCTATTGGGTTTGTGAAATATAAGCAAACTTTCCATTTCAGCTATTACTATAATGTTTTCCACAATAATATCAAATTATTTTGTATAAGAAGTAGGTTATTTGAGAATTGTGACATCACCATATCAACTGGACCAATAGTAAACTTTGCATTACACAGGGTAGTAAAAATATAATTAAAGTACTATGTTGATGTATTAAAAATGGTCCTCAGACCGTCTATCTCATAAACGGAAAGTTTTTTGGTTATACTTATGGATGATACAGAGTGTTTCTAAAATGTTTGGTCAAACTTTACCAGCACATTCTATAATCATTAGGATTAAAAAACTTTTATATACCTACGTTCGAAAACGTCTCATTTCTGAGTTATCAATATCTTAAAAAAGCAACAATGCTTCTTAAGGGTGTAGTTTTTAACAAATGCTTTTAATTCACAGAAACTGAATTTACAAATAACTTTAGAGTCACTCGAAACTCATTTTAAAGTAGATGATCAATTGACTACCTCTAGCAGTACATTCGTTGCAATGTTTTATCACGCATTGCCTAGCATGTTCCAATATCCCAGGAGTATTTCTATTTGATTTAAAGCTTTGCCTAATGCTCTTTTGTAGAACCTGCCGAGTTGGAATTGATGTATGGTAAACGATACTCTTTAGAAGACCCCGCAAATTAAAATGAATAAGATTACAGTCATGGTGATCGTTCTGGCCACCACGTTAGGCCTCCTATCGAACATAAACATTAAAGTGCGCTGAGGCACCATAGTGTATCAACCATAACTATCGACGAGTTTTTAAAAAATGCGGGTGGAAGAAAAACGGCCCAATTAAGTAAACGACAACGGTATCTCTCCTCACGTTGTAGGAAAACTGCTGTTGATGTCGAGATTCAATTACATAATGAGCGTCTTGATTCGACCACCGATGGTTGTTGTGAAATTAACTATGCGATATCTTGAAAAGTTTACTTTATCTGTAAAGAGTACATTAACACAAAACAATAATCAAGGCTGGAAATCTGCTTTCAAGAGGGCCTGCATTCGTTGCGCATAAAGAATCCACTTTCATTTCTAAAACGGGTATTTGGCCAGTTCTCTTTAAACCTCTATTAGCAACGGTAGGAGAAAAAAGTTTACGGTGGATCGTAGGAAAAATATTTTTAGCTGGACATTATATTATCGTAAAAACGTTGAACTTCACGAGTGTCGGCGTCTACTTTCGCATAAACATAATGATTATCAGCCATTTCCAGGTTCGCATACTACTACATGATGTAAATATTTTATTACAAAACAAAATTCAAGGGTTCAATTGACTTAAGAATGTTTATTATAAGTTTTGAATAGTTGCATAGGTTAAAAATGTCCATAGGTGCACTAATTTCATTTTTATTATTTAACTTATTAAAAAGTACACTTCGCACAAGCATCTTTACTATCTTAAGATATTGAAAACTCTGAAACGAGAGATTTTCAAACCTAGGTATATGTAGGTTTTTTTAATCCTTATGACTTATATACGAGACCGTTTCAAATGAAATCCGGATTGGGCCTGTAGAGCATACAAATGTGTCACCATTACAAAATATGTACATTGAATGAGGTTTTAAAGTAATTATCTGGGTAGCCTCTGACCGCTTAGTTTATTAGATAAAACAATTGCAGTACCAAGCTGTCATCATTGTTTGCAATGTCGTCGCTAAATAATTGCACCAGTGACGAAATGCGCTCAGTAATAAGATTTTTAACTGCTGAGGGTATAAATCTATCTGAAATTCATAAAATAAAGATAAATGTGTATAGAGATAGTTGTATGGCTCGTTCGAGTGTTTTTGAATGGATCGATAACTTTAAAAATGGAAGTGAGAGTGTAAGAGACGCTTCGCGCCCGAGACAGGTGATTCGTGTAATCACTCCAGAGAACATTGCAGTGGTTCAAGAGCTGACTTATCTAAACAGACGAATTAAACTTGAAGAAGTCGCTTCAATAATTAATGTGAGCATTGGTTTAGCTCATAATATTGTTGTGTACCACGTCGAAAGCGTAAAAATCGCGGTGTATAAACGATTTCGCAAGCACCCAAAAAAGTTTTTCTCAAATGGAATTGAGGCATTGGTCGACAGGTGGAAAAGGTGTATTGAGAGACAAGGTGATTACGTAGAGAAATAATATATTTACTAGTCGTTTTTTACAATAAAAACAGTTTTACAAACCCAATCCGGATTTCACTTGAAACAGCTTCGTAATATGCGAGTAAAGTTTAGTCAAACATTTTAGAAACAACCTTTATATTTTTGGTAATAATATCAAGAATAATGATCAGATAGTTTTTAACTACAAACAGTTAGTTGTTGCGTAATTTTGATAAAATTTGGATAGTAGACAACTAAAATATAAAAGACCGTCATTTTTTTATGTGCTCTTAAAAAGTTTCATAGGGTAAAAACCATCCTCCAAGTTGAAGCTGTAAGGAATCATTTGACAGTTTACTTCGAATTGAATGGAACAAACGCTAAAATGATCACATTAATCCCCAATATAAACTTAATCTTTTTTAACACTTTCAACATGTTTCAAGGATAACTGCCCTTAAGAAAAATTGAAATAGACAAATACCCCCCTTCATATAACTTAAAACGTATATAAGTTGTAGAACATCTTAAAATAAAGTTTGAGCATTTTTGCATTTTTATGAGAAATAATTTTAAATGACCTTTCAACCATTAATCATATGTTAATCATTCAACCGTAATGTACTTTAAATATATTTTAATACAAAATTGTATTGTGGTATAACAGCATTAGTCATGTTACACATATACCATCGTAATAAATTATGAAGTAGCAAACAACCTCTTTTAATTCAACGTATTAATATTTATGTACCAATTTATAATACTCAATGAGATAAGAAAAAAGTTTAATAGATACTGCTTCAAAAATCAATACTTATTGAGATATACTCATTAAATATGGTTAATTTGCAAGTGTTTTTCCACTAATATGCACTTACTTATATTATTTATGTTATAGAAAATATATTTCAACACAATCTTATGATAAGCGGTATTGTGGAAATAATGAAGTATATGCTAGTGGAACAATGGTAATGTCAACCTATACGGAGTGTAAAGAAAATAGTGTACGTTCTTGTAACATGTGGTAGGGAATCGAAAATAGAGCAGAGTTGGTTATATATTTCAAATTAAAATTATTGTATTTTGGCAACATTTCATTGAAATTATTTTCATCCTACTGACCTATATTCTATTAGGTAAATAATTTTGTGCAACAAGAGACGGCTTGTGGTTGTCACCTCCGTTTGTTTAGGTCATAAATTGTAATGCGGATTTAAGGAAACAGTTGTGGTAAATGACCCTGTACTTTATTTTTGATTTGTTTTGAAGTTCTAAAAGGAATAAGTTACAAAGTAGGTTCTTGTATTTAAATGTTCTATTTTCATGTTTATTTTTAAAATAAATATAATGGTTTAATTTTATTGCTCTCATTATTAACAACAAGTTTCGAAGATAAGTGTGACATAACATAAAATAGGGAACTAAAGAAAATTCAAGGACATATTTAAATTTTAACATTTAAAATAAAAAAATAAAATTTTTATTGGTAATAAATCTTATATATTAAAGTTAGGTTAAACGTAATCAATAAACTTACTGAATTTCAACTTGCCCAACTCCAATAGGGTCGTCTCCTTTTCCTATTCTGGCGGAAATTATTATGAATTGTCTAATCAAACATGTCATTCCTAAATTTACTTTTAGTTTCGATTTCTTATATCATTATGTTGACATTATTTGCGTGATGCCCTCAAATTCTATTCAAATATCTTTTAGATCTTTCCAACTCTTTTCATGAGAATCTTCAGTTTACTTATGAATTGGAATATGAAAATTCTATTAGCTTTTTAGATACCATTATTGTTAAATCCAATTCTAAATTAAAATTAAGGTGGTACGTAAACCTACCAATTCTAATAGATTTCTTAATTTTTTTCTATTTGCCCATTTAAATATAAACTTAACCTTATTTCAACTCTTAAAAACAGAATCCAAAAATTTCACATTTAGACTTTGTTCACCTAGCTTCAAAAATTTTAAAAGGTAATTTTATTCCAAAATAACTATTTTGAAACCTTGATTAATAAAATTACTATCGGCGAATATTGTGATCCACTTTTGCATCGTTTGCGTGATGAAATTGAAGTGCGATTGACGATTTGAATTGCTACCCCGCGCTTAATACTCACATGATTTGATACTCAGTCGCTTTTTTATCTTCAAATTTAAAATTCAAAATAGTTGAGCGACACTACTACACCTCAAATGACGGAGTAATGTTGCACATTATGCAATATTTTGCAGAGCTGACAACGTTTTTTTACAAGTTTGCTAATGCTAGAAAAACGCCTAGTGTTGAAAAATACTTGTTGGAAGACTTTCTCTGACTTTAATAGATTTTTAAATATATGTAATTGCAATAAAAGTCCGTTAGCGTCAAATAATTTTCTTTAATTTATTATCTAAACTGAAGATTTAATATTAAAATTGAACACAAAATCAGTGTCAAATAAAATTATTTGAGCAAAAATCACTTTTATTTCAATTGCATTTACTAAATTTTTTTTATACAATTCTTTGGTTTGGAAGAAGACCGTCACAACTTAAAAAATGCCGTTTTTGACTTTTTACATAAAACAACTCTAAAAGGTGTCTATAATTATAAGAGAAATTGTCACATCTTGATCTCCTGCTAGATAGCACTAGATTATTATAAAAACTTATAACGAAATCACTTTTGTATTTCAAATTTTGTTATTATTTCCAAGCTTTTTCTAGAAATTGTATTCATTTTTGTATTTCAGGGAATGTTATTTTTATCTTATCATAATAAAATAAACATCTGTACAAATTTCTTCTTATTTGTTTAATAAAGTTTTTGAAGAATAATATTTTTAAACTGCTCTTCTGAAAAATCATAAATTTTAAGTTGAAATGGTCTTTTTCCAAACCAATGAATTGTGTTTATAGTGAGGTCACAAATAATTGAATTCGCGATCGCGCATCAATGGAAATGTCAGGATAAATATCCGAAGTTAAGTAAGAATATGTCACAGTTAAGAGCATCCTCTATTGCCCTAAATAAGGTAAAAATCAAAATTTGGATCAATCATCTAGTGCGATTTTTTGATAAATACTGTCTTGAAGAATTTACTTAATAATTTATTACATAAGTGGATGTTAATGAAAAGCAAATCTAATTATGCCAAACATTAATTTTACATTAACAACTAATCTTGCAAAGTCACAGCCAAAAATTCTTTAGATGTGCACATATTCATCTATATACAAAGTATTCGCACTCATGTATTTACAGAACCCTTTCCAATATCTTTAAATTCTCTTTAAGAAAGAAGGTCGGTAAATGTTTGGGATGCGATTTTTTAAAC
>JAHWXV010194641.1:0-10810 GCA_024586415.1 Phrixothrix hirtus | reverse complement strand
AAAATGTTAAGAGAGAGACTGACCTTAACCAGCGTAAGTGAGAATAGGAAAGTATGATTTTGAAATCCTTGAGCGATCATGTGACTTGTAGATTATCGCATAGACCAAAGCAAACCAGGCGTAACAATTCATCTCCCTAGGAACTTGTTATCTTCTTCTAAACGAACCTTTTAGGAAAATTAATTGATTGTCTTAGAAATTGATTGGTTTATTCAATTCGATTTGCCATATTTTTGTACCACGCCTTGTTTGCTATAAACGAAAAGAAATTAATTACATGAAATAATTAGTATTATCGAACTCAGCCATATATTCAAGAGATACAGCATGCCCAATTAGTACGTAATATTGAAGGTTTTGATTCCGCAAGCATTTATATTTAAAATGTATGATAAAACTATTTTTCAAAGTTACATATCTTTTGAAACGTCCAGACTAGACGACGGAATTCGAAACACTTAATTTAAAGTGTACCGTCGCGCGCATATGCGGACAACTACCAGGTGAAATCGTTGATGCTAGAACCATAGGCGTACTTCAGGGAAATAAGATGGAAGTGTTTTATTTAATATATTCAATTTGGATACTAAATGTTTTGTAATTGTAAATAAACTAATGTCACAATCAACCAAATTGAGCGGAACCTTAGATAAATTAATATAATACGATCCTTTATTACAATAATGACCAAAATTACTCGTAATCAAAAAAACAATGTTACAAAACTAAACTCTTGACAAGAAAATAAGCCTACAAAACATAGCTTTGATAAAATTACATTATATTATAGGTGATAGTTTCATATAAGTACACATCGGAAGTTGAAACTGCGTATCAAACTTATTATATATACTTACGTAGATATATATAATTATAAGTATATTATTTTGTTAGATTTGGTGGAAACTTTCAAACGTGATGAGTAATTATTACTACCTTCAAGTGCGTATTTATGTGAAACGAACTTTAGATATGTCGTACGTAATAAATAATGATTCTTGTGTTTTTCAGAAAACGACATTACAATTTCGGCAATGTAGAAATTTCACGATTTAGAAAACTTGTCTGTTTTGATTGAGCAACTTTTTTCTATACTATGTAAGTGCGTATCTATCTATCTACTATTGTCATTAACATATGTATTATTCATTTATTTGTATTTTGAATGCTCCAGTTAATGTATTTGTCGTACATTTATGTAAAATGTATTAAAATAGTTATGATTATTGTAATACAATTTTAATTATTTTATTATTTTTATGTTCTAATGCTTCAAATTGTTTTAATAAATGAAGAATTTTACAAATGTAGTGGATTGTTTCAGTTAAACAATTACTTAAATGAAATATTTTCTAATTTTTGTTAAACAAATATATACTTATTACATATTTATTGTATATTGCATAAAATTAAGAGTGCTTGTTGGTAAAGTACATACAGGTATTATAAACAAATAATAGCTGTTCGTACTTTAACAAGAATTAGAATTAATTTTGTGTAAGATACACTAAATGTATAATAAATATGTTTTAGAACATTGTATCTACACACAAGCCTAATATATTCCTCATAAAATAATTGACTAATTACTTACTAATAAGATTTGTTTGCAAGAACACAATATTACTTAAATTACAGCAAGTTCAAATTTTTAATAAGGAGATATTTGCTTGTGCTTAACAAATTACTTTGACACTGCTGCTCAATATCTCTTTATATCAACAATATGTTAATTTGTTAGTAAAAGTCGTATATTGATGCACACCACTACGTTATTCACCATAAAAATTTAGTTTAGATTTGGAAACAAATTTTTTGCAAAAGTTTAAGAAAATGATTTTTTCATGTAACTAAACGTTTGGTAAGCAGTATTCAAACCAGGCATTTGCTTGATATATTGCGAATTTATTAATAGAAAATAAATCGTTCTCTAAGTACATTCCTAGCGTTCTTAATACGTTGGTGTTGCTGTGTCGTATATTTGATGAAGTAGGCAGCATTTGTAGGCGTTGAGATAACGGATCTGAACAATAATACAACAATAAGTCTGTTTATTGACGGAGTGCAGCGTCTTATGATTTGTAACGAAGTGCACGGTGTCGTTGTCAAGTGCAGAATGCTCTCGAGGCAGGCAGCGTGCCTGTTTATATAGGTATGGTGGTAGTGGAGCAGGCCACGCCCATTGTACCCACTCCACTGGCATCATGCCCCCCGGAAGACGCTGCACTAAGTTCTTTTTATTTAAACAATTTGTACATTTGTTTTTACAGAGACTGTTCCTTAAGTGTAATTATATATACCAATAAAGAAAAATTTGTTTAAAGTACTTGAATAACTATTTACATTTTCCTTAAATCTAACCTACCTATGAATTAATTGTTACTTGAAATTGAAGAATTTAATTGTTGAAATATGTGATTCGTCCCTAAGCTAAGTATTTACAAGTCGTTATGTTACAAATTGATATGAATAAAAATTGTTAATAATTGAAACTTTTGCATTGTCTATGGGTCCAAAATAGTATATAATTGTAACACCCACTCACGCACTGTTGTGTCCTCGGGAGTTTAAGCTACCACTTGCTTGTTCTGGTCACCTTCTCCGTGTGGGTTTGGATACGGACGGATATTGTCCACGTGTATTTTTGTGTGTCCTCCGTCGCGTTCGATAGTGTAGGTGACCTGGCCATATTGTTCGATGACCTGGTGGGGAACGGTCCATTTCTGGGTGAATGCATGCTGCGGTCGAAGTTCTTTCACCATCACCAGGTCTCCAGGTCGATATTATGTCGTCGGTCCGCCTGTTATGTACTTCCGTTGGTAGATGCGCTGCCTTTGTTGCGCATTTCGGATCCGTTGCGGACGGTCGACAGCATTTGCGTCCGCCTGCGGTAGTGTCCATTCTCCAGGTCGTTTGAGCGTCTCGACGAACATCATTTCGATTGGGGTTTGACCGGTGGCTTCGTTCCGGTGGGTGCAAAGTGTGACTAATGCTTCGGTGAGATGCGCGTCCCATAAGGTCTCGCGTTTTCCTACTAGGAGAGCCCTTAGGATCTTCTTGAGCTCCTGGTTGCGGCGTTCTGGCGGATTTGCTCTAGGTAGATAGGCTGCTGTTGTTCAAAAATCCACGTGGTTTTTCGCGGCCCATCGTTTCATTTCTGTACCTGTAAATTGGCCAACGTTGCCTGAAATTATTGTTCAGGGGTAACCGAACCTGCAGCACACTTCTTCTTTCAGGAATTTGACAACGGTCTCGGCTGTTGCTCTCGGCAACGCTTTGGCTTCCGTTCAACGGCTGAATAAATCGGTAACGACCAGGATGTAGGCGTTACCGTTGGCCGAAGCGGGGTAGTTACCCATGATATCCATTGCTATGGTTTCCCACGGGTTAGTCGGCACGTGCGGTCTTAGCGGAGCGCCAGGTTGGTGCGGTGGACGCTTGGTTCTGGAGCACACCCAGCACCCTTTTACGTGCCGTCTGATGTCCTTTTCCATGCCGTCTGATGTCCTTTTCCATGCCATACCAGAAGTAAGTTCTCGCGATGGCGCGTTGCGTTTCTTCGGCTCCAGGGTGTCCGGCCAGTGGCGCGTTGTGATATTCGTATAGGACACGCCCCCTCGCCGTGTGCGGAACCATAAGTTGTTTTTGACCTTCCGGTCCTACCTTTCTGAATGTGAGATCGCCTTCGACGGCTTCCACCGTGTATAGTCAGTGGAAGGTGGCTTCTCTAGGTTCTCTAGGGCCTTGACGGTCGATGATGTTTCATCTTAGGATGCAATCTTGCAAATCGTCGTCCGCGATGTGCTTCTGGAGGACTTCTTCGTACAGCGTTTGCTGGCTTTCTGCCTCTACGTTGGTGAGCGTCGGCGGAAGGAGCCTTTCTACGTCGGGTTCCGGGATAACGACCTCTTCTGGCTGCCTAGAGAGGTGGTCAGCCAGCTCGTTATTCTTACCGGGGCAGTGTTCGATGGTAAAATTGAACTCCTGGAGGAGCAGTGCCCACCGTGTGAGTTTGGCTTTGTTGTTTTTGCTTAGGTTAAGTCAAACCATGGCGCGGTTGTCGATTCGGAGCGTGAATGGTTGGTCCTCCAGGTAGTATCGGTACTTCCGGATGCCAAAGCAAGCTGCCAGGCATTCTTGTTCGTTGGAATGGTATTTTTGCTCCGCCTCGGAAAACTTAGCGGAGGCGCATCATATTATTCGCCGGCTTCCATCGGCTTCTTGTTGGTATAAGACCGCACCCATTCCTCTAGCACTAGCGTCGGTCTGCAGGACGTACGGTGGGCCCGGTTTCAGCCTGCTTAGCTGGATGGTCGCTTACAGCGCGCTTTTTACACTTTTGAATGCCTCCTGCGGCTCGTTGCTCCATGTGAACTTGACTATTGGCGACAGAAGGACAGTGAGAGGCGCTGTCATGACGGCGAATCTGGGTATGTATTGGCGCAGCCAGCTGCACGTGCCCATGATTTGCCTCAGCTCCTTCCAGTTCGTCGGTGAAGCGAGGTCCCGAATTTCTTTTTGATGTACTTCCTGAGGGGAGTTATCCGCTGAGGATACATGGTGGTCCAGAAATTGGATTTTTGATTTTCCAATCTGGCGCTTGGTCCAGTTGCAGCATAACCCATGCTGCTGTAGTCTGGACAGCACTTGGTGTAGATGCACCAGGTGATCGGCGTGACTTTTTGAGTATATTACGATGTCGTCCAGATATACGAGGACGAAATCGCGTATGAATCCGGCCAGGACTTCGGTTACCATTAGTTTCTGGAACGTGCTCGGAGCAGACTTTAACCCGATTACCATTACCTTGAACTGGTACTGTGATCCATCCAGGGTGCTGAACGCTGTCATTGGCTTGCTTTTTGCCTCCATCGGAATTTGCCAGGTCGAGGGTTGTGAATACGCTGGCTTCCCCCAGGTCTTTTAGTGCGTCGCTTATGTTTGGGAGTTGACTTACTGCAACTCCGGTTACTGCGTTTAGACGACGGTAGTCAATGCAGAACCTGGGTCTGCCGTCCTTTTTTGTAACCATGACTATAGGAGAGCAGTAGTTCGACGTTGATGGCTCAATGACACCGCTTGCGAGCATTTCCTCTACCTTCTTCGAACCATGCCATTAATTTGTTATATTCCTCGTTGTAGTCCGGGTGAATATTGATTTGTGGCGGCGGAGGCTTCTGTTTATTTGTCGTTTTCTGGCTTTGCTGATGCCAGAAGACGGCTACTCTGCGATCTAGGCCGAAATGTAGGCACCTTCGGTTGTAATCCAGAACCGTCCGCTACCCGATGAACCATTAGTGGCCCTGAATCATTTCTTCTCTTTGATTTTGTATCAATAGGAATGACGTCGTTGATTCTTGACCATTTATCGTGATTGTTCTCTTCACCGGTCCATAGCTCTTCGTCGCGGCTCCATTAACGGGAAGTTCAACGTTGACTGAGGCCTATAGCTGCTGTACGTCGGACTCTTCTGCTATTGCCATGCTATTGGTGGCTCTGGTGTCCACTAGAGTCAGCAAGCGGCGACCGTTGTACACAACCTAGATTCTCAGCATGTTGCATGGAAATTGTACGGAATTTATTGCGTTGTTTGTAGCCGAATTTCTTGGCTGCCTGCCCCTACGTCGTTTCCCGGCTTGTTAGGACAGTCTGAGTGCCAGTGCCGGGCCTGATTTGGGCAGAATCGGCAGAGAGGCGTTGATGGTACCTCCCCCCTCCTACTTGAAACGGTCGTAGGCGATTTGTTATGTCTTGGTAATCTTGCTTCGATTAGAGTGGCGTCGTCTATTAGCATTCCCACGCTTGCTGGAAGTTGTCGTATAAGGAACACTGCGATTTATGGTATTAATTGTTCCAGAAGCAGTGTTACCATCTGGTCTTCGGTTGTTTCGGGTTATAATCTTCTGAATAATGCCCATTTTCGGAGCAGGAACGTTTCCGCTTGTTCCTGTTGCTCTTGCTTGCGACCATAGAGCTCTGCCATTAGTTGAGCTCTTCGGCTGGAGTTTTTGAATTTCGCCTGGAGCCGTTGTACGAATATCTCCCAGGCCAGTTGGATTTTTGATGTGCCTTCGTACCATTTCTGCGCTTTCTGCTCGAAGGCAGCTTCAGCCTGGAGAACTATATCTTCGGTAGGAATCTTGTTCTGGCGTAACCATTTTTCCAGGCGGCAGATGAAGGCATTTTTGTCTTCTGCTTCCCCTCCGGAGAATTTTGGTATGAGTGGTTTTATTTTGTGTGCTTCTGTCGCGAGTGCTTCCATAGCTTCAGCCAGTTGTTCCATTGCGGGTTTCTTTTCTTCGGTGCCAGGAGGTGTCGGTTGTTTTTTTGTTTCAATTTTGATTTTTATTATTGAGCGCCACTGGGTGTTTCTACTGACCCAGAACAGCTTGCTGTGCCGGTTGCGTGGAGTTCGTTATTGATAGAAATAAAATTTTCTTGCCTTAGTTGGGCGCCAATATGTTGCCGTGTCGTATATTTGATGAAGTAGGCAACCTTTGTAGTCGTTGAGACAACGGAGCTGAACAATAATACAACAATAAGTCTGTTTGTTGACTGAGTGCAGCGTCTTATGGTTTGTAACCAAGTGCAAGGTGTCGTGGTCAAGTGCAAAATGATCTCGAGGCAGGCAGCGTGCCTGTTTATATAGGTATCGTGCTAGTGGAGCAGGCCACGCCCATTGTACCCACTCCACTGACATCATTGGGTTACAGTAACTGTTCCAATTAATATGTTATTGTGCTTATGAAACCGGTAAGTATCACATAGGCCAATGTGTCGTTAAGAATATTGCGCACAAAAATCACTAATTAAAGTATTCTAATAATACAAAGGTATGGCAGATGCGACTACCTCTAAATCTAGTTATATAAAATGGAATAAATTGTTGGGACATAATTTAATAATACAGAAAAGTATAATAACACCATATTGCGCAATTAAAAAGGAATAACGTATTTGCTATCAAAACAAGTTTAAAGTTAACATATCGAAAATACACTTTCTGAAACGACAGAAACTCCCATCATAGGAACAATAAACAAATCTTAAGGAAACAACCAGTATTATTAAAAAGTAGTCTAATACAAAATACATTTACTTTTTTTACTTACCGCTCTTAGCTCCATCGTACTGAAAAGTAAAGTCGCCCTAAAGACAACAATATCCCTTAACTGGTAGAGTGCCGGCCATTTTGCTGCCGGCTATAGACAAACTGTCGTATATCGCGACAACGATGGATTTAAAGTCGTTACTCCTACTACCTCTCCGCATGGGTAAACGACAAACGGAGCATTACCAGTTGTGATGTGAAACAACGTGTAAGAGTTATTGGACATTTGGAGCATTTTGACACGCACCATACCAGTTATGTTCGGTAAGTTGATTCAGAAGTAAAAATTATATTTGTATAAGATTAGGAATTTATTTTAATATTTGTGCGTTTTAATTCGCTTGTTGTCTTTATATAGAAATGAATAGATCAAAGCCCAAAAGTGTACGTTACACAAACCCAAATTTTGAAGTGAATTTAGAGAAGTGGTACGACGAAATTCTTAGCGAGGTGTCAGATACTGGTAATGAACGAGATTATGGCATTTATGATGAAAGCGACCACGATACCCATACCCATCAAGTGAAAAGAGGCCCTATTTCTATGGAATTGCAAATAGATTCAAATGGTCTTGTCAACCTCCCTCACAGAACGTAGGAACCCTCGTCTACAACTTAGAATACTTCCAGGAGTGATTGGAGCTGCACGAGGCCTGAGTCGTGATGCTACTGGGGAACAATATTGGTCTTAGATATTTAGTGACAATATGCTAAGGGGACTTTTATTCTGAATTAATAAAAAGATCAGATGTGTTCAAAATAATTATTCTGAAAGACTTTCTTATTTAGTGAGCGGAATTGATTTGGTGGAACTCAAAGCATTTTTGAGACTATTGTATTTTAGTGAAATATTTAAGTGATGGCATGAAGATACAGTCTATGTTTGCAACAGACGGAACTGGACAAGACATATTTCGTTCGACAATGTCTCTCAAACGTTTCCTATTTCTGTTATCTTGCTTGCAGTTTAATAATTTCAATGACCGTGCTCAAGGAAAATAAGACCCTTCAGCAGCCATCTTTTATGTTTAAAGATTTGATTCAAACTTCACAGACAGCATTTACTCCAGGAAGTGATGTGTATATAGATGAAATGCTTGTGGGATTCAGGGGACGTTATCAATTTAAAATGTATACACCCAATAAACCCATTAAGTACGGCATAAAAACAATGATTTTGGCAGATTGTCGAACAAACTACTTCTACAATGAATACATATATGCTGGTCAAAATAGTGATGGTTTATCTCTGGTTAAAAAAATGAGAAAACTGCCAAAACCAACACTAGCGGTGATGAGATTATGCCAGCCGCTATTACAAATTAATCGTAATGTAACAGGAGACAATTGGTTTACGTCAATTCCATTCGTCAAATAACTTAGAGACAATGGTCTTACGTACGTTGGTACTATTATAAAAAACAAAAAGGAAATTCATAGAGAATTTCTTGCAAAAAATCTTGAGCAGTCATTTCTCCAATTTACGGATTTACTAAAGAAAAATAAATCCGTTACGTTAATATCAGGCATGTATCACTCAACAGGTTCTAATGATGACTCTGAAAAACCTGAAATTAAATTTTTTTACAATTCAATAAAAGAAGCTGTAGATGGCCCTGACCAAAAGTATGCAAACTCTTCAGTAAACCCAAGAACACGTAGGTGGTATATGGTTGTTTTTAGTGCAATTATAAATATAGCAGGAGTTAATGCACATGTACTCTTTTATAATATGAATCATAACAAGAAAGTACAGCGTTTAACCTGGCCATGCAACCTGAAAAGCCCCAATTGCAGAGAAGTATTTATAATGAAAGGCTTCCTCTAGAACTTAGACATGTCATTAGAAGAATTATTGAAGCTCCTATTCCACCCAAACTGACGTAAGAAGCAGCCTCGTCAGTAAAAAGAAAACACCGCTATATTTGCCCTTCAAAACTTAATAGAAAGACAAATCGCTCAAGTGTTAAGTGCCTACGCCAGATTTATGATCAGTGTGCAATTACGGGTTGTAAATACCATACCGCTGACATTGAGTAAAGTTGATGTCTAGCGGAATTTTTTTCCGGTATAACTAAACTTTATTTTTTTTCTGTGAGTTATATGGATCTTTGCCTTTAAGTTTTTTGTTATGTGATTTTTAGTTATTTTTATTTTTCCAAATAAATTATCATATTTAAAAGGACTGTATTTTTTCTCGTTTTCATTTAAAATATTAATTTGTTAGCATTAAATTAAATTAAATCCCCGTACTGTGTAAAATTTATCATATTGTATTCCTATTCAACATCCTTAATCAAAAAGTCATCGTCACGGTCTATTTTTAGCCTTGTGGCAATTTTAAACCTTATGTACAATATTCTTGCCTTCCATCTGCTTCGCCCATGAGTGAGCGTTACTATAAATTTTTAGAAAATTGTGCTTCGGTGTTGTATATTTAAATTGGTACTTTTAGTTTAAATTAATTAAATACTTTTATTTCTTTAGCCTAACTATTACTAAATAATTAACTGCTGATTACCTTTCTTTATTATATCCCTCATGCTCTTTTTATTGTCAAGGTTTTGGCGATACGCCCTTTAAGAAATTGCTCGAGACTTCAAGATCCGTCCTGTGCGTTGTCTATTGTATTCTTAAGGTTGTTTGAAACCTCACTCTATTGTTAGCTTTAACTGGAATAACTAATGCAAATTTTTCTATGCATATAATACTGTTTCTTTCTGCCGCCTTAAGAAACCCATTATTATTTAAGATGGTTATTTTTACTTGGTTACTGCTTCTGCTTACTTCTTAATATGACTGCTGTCTACACGTCCGATTAATATTTCGACCACCTGGTGAACATGGATGCTCTCTATATTATGGAAGCCCCGAAGAATGCAGATGAACTGTCTTATGGACCCATTGAGTTCTAAGGAGCCTTCCTTATATCAAACTACCCACGTAGACTCACAGTTTTCTTGTTTGGCTTGAACCTCCCGTATGGTTGTCGCATTGTCTCCTGGACGCTGGTCCCCAGCTGCTACTATATTGCTTCTTTGGATATCGCCCACCATCTATAAGAACAAAGCAGGTCTGCCAAACCATTTTCCCATTTTCTTTTGTCTTCCTCTTAACCCTGGAATGCTACCATGATTTTTTTATTTATTAATGCTACATCGGGGTACTGTCGTACCCCAAATTAAAAATGCTGTTTATAGTATCAAAAATAAATTTATTGAAAAAAAACAAAAACGCACATATTATGGCTATGTTTAGGCTACAATATATATAATTACTATTTCAAACTATTATTTTGAGCAAGAAGGACAAGTTTTTTGTTGGTGCTCCAAACAAATGAAGTTTTTGCATAAGGCACACCTAACCCTGGATTTTCGGTTACGTGACCTGGGGCAGAATATGCATCTACCTGCACTGGATGTTTGCCTCACGGGTCTTTCCTTTGACATAGGTACGGATAAGATATTGCAAATAGTCTCACGGAGTTCCCGCTTCAAATTTGGTACATTTAGATGGTTCATCTTATGGGGCCTCATCAACTCCAAACCCAGATTCTTCAAGTATCCTCGTGACTTAATATTTCTTTATCTGGTACACAGATGCCTCTTAAAAGTATCATAGAATTAATTCCAATGATGTCTAGTAGATTATAAAACAAACGAAGTGGCCAACGTCTTGTCTTCCTTGCACAAGTGTAAAA
>JAHWXV010194603.1:0-12823 GCA_024586415.1 Phrixothrix hirtus | reverse complement strand
TATATATATATATATATATATATATATATATATATATATATATATATATATATATATATATATATCTTCTTAAAGTAGCCAACACTTATAATAAATATGTATGACAAATTTTGAAGTATTTCAAAATATTTTTACAATTGTATATTTCTTTTAATTTGATGTTATTATTTATGCTCTGATGAAGGGACAAACCTTTTCTATTATTGAATTTAAAAACATTTTAAAAATAAGTTTTACTTCTACAAAACCATTTTAACTTGGCCTTAAATTGTTTTTGATAAATATCTTTATGTATTAATATTTTAAATCACTTAAATTTTGTGAAAATAATTAAAAATCTAAACGATAAATGTCATAAAATTTAACCTAATTTGTCTGCAGTATAAAATATCTATATATAAATTATTGGGGATCAAATTTATGTAAATTTCAGATATTTATCAAATACATTTTATAATAATTAATCCATAAATAACTTATAATTAATAAGCAGTGTTAGTAAAGGCAAATTTGGATGATTTTAAAGGAATACGTTGGATTACTTTCTATTAAAACATCTGGCGACCTGGACTCCAAAAAGTACATTAATAGTAAGTGTAAACTGACACTGTGAAAACAAAAACAAAGTAGTATTCATGTTTGTAAGTACTTTTCATACAGGCCCGTAACGTGATAGATTTGCACGCGAAAATTTACAAACATTTTTTTTAGATTAAAAATTTTTCAGATTTGCGTTCACAAAAAGCTGGGGGTACACGTGTCTTGAATAATGCTTCTTATATCCAAGACACCCTGTGTAATATACTATTATTTAGTATTGTATAAAGGTTGTATAACTTTTAAATAATATTTATTTATACTTTAAAATTATACTTTTTTTATTTAAAAAATAACTTTAGCTGTTTTTCAAACATTTAATTTAAACTAATAAAAGATTTGATGTAATATTATATTTTCTATTATTCAATAGCTTTAAAAATTATTGATTTAGTGGTTGATTTAAGTTTCTTTAACTTTGAAATAATGTTTCGTCTCACATTAAAAACATATTTAAATTTAAAAAATGTATTCACCTAATTTTAAATATTTAAAATATGAGGAGTATCACTATTAAAGCATCATATTCAAACTTTTTGATGATTTGGGTCCAATATTTCAATACCAGCTTAAGCTTACTTAAGCCTTGCTCTGTGACTATCGAAACCATTGTAGTAATAATCATTTCCACAGCAACAAAGTGTCGCTTAAGTAATCTGAAACCTAAGCTGCAATTGAAATACCGGGCCTTAAAGTTCATTCAAAATTCAATGGATGTGTTGCATTTTACGTGTTACTGCTCATAATAAGTATCTGCCTTTTATTATTGAAGATTTACGAGCAGTTCTTAATGCCGCCTTCAATATCCTGAAGAACTTTACTGCTAGTAAATAGTAAAAATATATCAACAGTAAAACATTAGCATTTTATATATTTAGTTTGAAGCTAGTTTTTATTGGAAAAATTTGGTTAATAATAAAATGTATAGGTATTTATTTTTTTATGCGAAAGGTAGCCTTCTAAACATTGTTACATTTGGCGTGGGATATTACTAAGATACTGCTTGTTCGCTTCGCCCGTGGCAATTCAGTTTATTATTAGACTCTACCTGTATATAGAAGTCTTTACTTTTAATTTCATTTTGTGTTTAGTTTTAGTCACAAACAATGTTGACAAATTCAAATTATAATTTACTTGAACGCTTCCAACAGCATGACAGTTTAATTTCGTTTAGATTATCGATGAACGCCACCCATGATTCTCCCACCGTTTCTGGCCTTCAAAATGTAAACACCACGTTTTACATTTCTCGCTTCAATTGCTAAAATGGCATTGAATTCAATTATGTTAATTAAAATATAAGTATAGTTCGTTTCGTTGTAGATAAAATACATTCGGTATTTTAATTTCCAATAATCAAATGTGGAACAATAATGATTTGTGCTACGCACCTACACTTATAAGTTGTAGTTCCCACAATTCATTCCTAATTATCCATCGCTTTAAATCCTTTGTATTTACCTACAACTGAATTGCAACCAAAAGACATTGTTCTTTGTTGTATATAGTTTGTTTATTATACACATAATTGTATGAAAGTTGCAAAGTTTACCAATGAAAAGCGATATTTTTTTAATATAAACTCAATTATATTTATTTATTGGACCGCTTTAAATAAAACATTGTATTACCAAGTATTATTTTGGCTATTGGCCCTTTTGATTTCTTAAATTTGCTATTCCATTGTCTTTTCACTTAAAAACCCTTGCTGAATTATCATCGATCACCTTTCTGATCGCAACATTGAGTTCATTTTAAGGGTTTATCCAACCGCTTCTAAATTTCGAACGTCAAGCTACAAATTGTATAACATTATAATTTAATGCAGTTTAAAGAAAATCAAATATCCTAATACTTTCGAACAAAAAGTTTCATCTTTTGTTTATTTCAAATTATAATCCTATTGAAATTAAAATGTATATCTAATCTTTCAACACTAGATTATAAATCTTTTTTTAATATATTTAAATAAGCAAATTTGTCCATAATAGTATCAATAAACTATAGTTTTTCTACACCGTTTGCAGCCATACAGCCCCAAACCATTATTACTCATCCGCCACTGTGTTTTTCAGTTCCATATAAATTTTTATTATTTATGGCTTCATTTGCTCCCATCGAAACCAAAAAGTTTAACTTGCTTTAATAGGGCGTAATAAAATATGTGATGAATATTTTATTTTACTCAGAAAAAAATGTCCATTATACCTGTAAAACAAAATTTAACACAACGTAATTTAAATTATGAAGTTAAGTTGTTGTCAACTTAAAAATAACAAATTTACAATGAAGTTAGTCTCATATACCTTTATTTCTATAAAGCGGTAAATTTAGAATTTTTGTAAATTTTAATGACCTTGATGCTTCACTACTAAAAATACTCACTGTATAATAAGAATATTATGTGATACACATGTATAATTGCCTTTAAAACACTTGCAATCCGTTGCGCGTGATTAAAGTCTGTATTATAATCTACTATTTCGTACAATACTACGTTAATCAGGATATCCATAAATGTAAATAATTTTTTACGTTATGTTGTTTACATTTTCTTACGATAACTTTCGCCGTTTTAAGGCTTATGTTGAGAACTCTAGGCATTGTATATAATTACCCTTTTTCCGCCGTTCCTTCACCATTGTTGAATTCCTTATGGATTTATTCAAATCACGTAAAAGTTCAACATTAGAAAAATTAAATAGAGACATTTATTTCATCGTGTATTAGATAGTATACAACGGCACTTTAAACCTAGACCAAACAGCTTCCTAATTAATAAAAAAAATGATAGCTTGGGAAATAATAAAGTTAAGCTAATGAAGAGGTTGCGTCCGAGAAACACACATAAAAACTTTAATGTAGTGAAATAAACTAAAGTGCGGAGATAGTATAATCAGGGCCGTACACAGACATTTTTCTTGGGAAGGTCGAATTTCCAAAAAAGTGAACTTCTTTACTTTCGTGTCAAGTTTTAACAGAGAGTCAACTTTTTACCTATTTTTTTCCATCTCCTGTCACTTTTTAAAATAGCAGAAAGCTGTACCAATACAAAATGATGGATCTTCACAAAATAGGGGTGGTCGTCGATCCACCTCGACCCTCCTTGTGTACGATTCTGGTAATGAATTGATAAAATTATGAGTTTTTAAAACCATAAAAATATAAAAAACTCAAAAGCTACCGTAAAATAAATTGATACCGACTTAAAGCAACGTACGAAAAATTGCACGGGGTTAAATCGCCGCTGTTAAAACAACGCAATTCAAACAATTTCAAGTTGAACACAAACCGACTTCAGTTTGAAATTCAGGCACCTGATTCGCTGACAAAATGAGCAAAGTGAACTAATAAAATTTATAGAAAGCCTGAAACATGACAAGCAAGTATCTTTTCGTGAAGTGCAAGCATAAAACTGACTACAGGCCCCTAAAATCTAGCGGAAAGATCAAATTTTAATTTCGCGATGTAAATCAACAACTAAGGGGATCGATTATTCCCTTTGAAAATATAAATAAGAAAATCTCAGGTGAGTTTTCTACAGCACATAATCAATACAGCAGTAACTAAAGTAAACGTGCTTAAATTAAATCTAAATCTGGGAGTATACCGACCTAGAACGTGAATTAAAAACAGTTCACAAACTGAAATCTCCACAGCCTGCAGTAAGAACAGACAAGGCATCTTCAGCTTGGAAAAGAAAATAGCGTAAATTCTGCGTTGGCAGCTCTTGTGGCATAGGGCGAAGATACCTGCAAAGTTATAAACAGCAAATTTGCTGTTTACTCCAAAATAATATAAACAGATTGCAAAGTAAGTGAGCATTTATTTAAACATACTGTTAGACCCTCGTAATTAACATGTATCAAAATTACTCAGTTCTCACATTAGAAAATCGAAATCAGCTATCACCCATTTCAAATTTCTAAAATGTTACTTAAGTAGAAATTATCTAACCGTATTTCTAAGTTAAAACCGTAGTTATTAGACTATAAAATAAAAATTTAGTAAAGTGTAAAATGTGCTCCGTTATACAAAAAACGCGGGTTTGAATATATAATCCATAGTGTAAAAGAAATTAAAAATCGAAGGGACAAATTCAAATTGTATATTCAACACGGAAAGGTCTTGCAAGCAATAAACCCATAAAGCAAGGAATCTTCCAAAAATTTTTCCAACAAGGCACGCACGTCATTTTTTTGAATTTAGGAGCCTTTTGATTGGTCAGCGCAGGAGCAGGAAGAGAATTTTAAAAAAGTTATAAAAGCCGAAAGTTACAAACAAAATCATCTTACTTACGTTGAACACGCGGTGGTGAATCTAAGCAACCAGTGGAAAACTCGCAAGTAGATCATTTTGATGGTAAACATGTAAAGTCCGAATAAATCACTGCTCGCGGAAATATCCAAGCATTTGAAACTTGTAATACCTCTGATTGATAACAGCAGCAAATTAAAGTGTTCGGATCGCCGTAAACAGTTTTATAAAATTTAATATAATTTTATAAAACGGGAGTTACGTATAAAATCGCGCTTTTCTCAAAAGGTAGACATCGAAGAGTTACCAACCAGTACATAAATTGGCATGGAAACCAAATCGTAAAATCCAATCCTGTTTGAATGGAAATAAACAGATAGAAGATAAGTTATCATCCAATCATATGATAATCTCAGCAATCAAAATCTTACTGCGTAAGTGAAAATCTTTGAAGTTTTAAAACTAATAAGTTTTTTAAAAGAAGTTTTAACAGATTTTAATAACGTTTTAATTTATAATTAAAATATTGTAAATTTTACTTATAACAAAATTTATACCTGCTGGATCCTTTTAGAAAGGTCAAACAAATGCTATTTGGGCAACTTAAAGATTTAAAGGGATCTAGAATAACAGATCATCATTGCAATTTTGTTTAGATAACGATATTCATAGTAAAATTGTATTTCTATTTGTAGATGTAAAAATTTATTTGCGTTTTTATTATATACATGTTTTAAATTTGATATTTAACAAATGTATGAAATTCAAAACTTTGTTTATTTATCAGGTATAGGTCGTGAATAAAATAAAAGTTTTGGTGAGACCTACATATTTAAAAGTAAATAAATAAAGGAAAATATACTGAGATTATCTTCAGGTAATAATTTATCGGTACAGTACATTCATTGTCCGAACAAAGGGATTTATCCCTCCGGCTTAGTATCAATAACAAGTCGGGAACAGCTTGATTACCGAGAAAATCCTAAAACCTATAATTGCGTAAGCTTTAACACGCAAATACAGTAATTTATTTTAATTAGTCACACTACCAACCCCGGTAATCAAAAATACAAACTCACGTCAGAAGTAAAATTTTAATTTCAAATTTCAAACATAGTTTACATTGAACATAAATATTCTTTTACGATCAAAGATCTACCTCAGATGCCGGGTAGTCATTGAACTAAGTTTTTTTACATTTTGAATGACCCACATCTTAGGTAGTTTCCCAAAATGTCTTGTATTTTTTTGTAGATAATATCAAGTAACATTTGGGTGTAAGAATTGTTATAATTTACATATTATTTTGATATACATGTTTTAATAGTGATTTTTATTTATTTATTGAAACGTATGTCAATCTGGTGGAGATACACAAATTAAATAAAAATAAATAGGATTATAGTATATTACGAATCAAGATCGGTAAGTGCCTTATAACAGGTCGAGAAAAACTTAGAAAAACGAAAGGTGGAGTTTTGCTAATTTTGGAGATCTGTTGTACTAACGACAACTTTCAAGTACCTTTCAAGTGCCTGTTATCGTGGCGTTACTATGACAATCACAATAGTTCGGGAAATATATCACAACGTGATAATCAACATAGCCGGTAAATATACAAAAACAGGTCGGAAACGCAAAATAGTACATAATGCAACAAGTGGAAGAAGTTGATTTCATCTGCGAGATGTTCGAGCAGTTGAAATGTCTTCTTCCACGCGTTGTATATATTATTTTTTCTACGAAGTTTTGAAATAAACTGAAAATAGAGCTATATTGTGTAAACAGCGCCACATACGAATTATTCAATTATGTTTTAAGGTAACGTTGATTTTTATAGAGAAATACATTATGGCATGCTATTTTATAATGCGTGTATTTATAACAAATGATAATCATCAATTTCAATCACACTAGCTATGGAAATGAAATTTCAATCACTATTGAAATTGAATTTTGAGTAGAAAAAAACATTTTTTGTGTTTAATAACATGCGATCATTTAAATTTCAGTTCCCAGTAAGCCATGAAAGTTTTTCGTAGAGCATAGCTTATACACATGCATGCAACCAAAACCAATACATAACCTTCAAATTATATGTCAACACATTTGGTACGAAGAACTTTATTATTAAATTAAAATAGGAAATTTATTTACAATATTTATAATAAATGTACGAAATGATGACCATTGTATTCAACGCATTTGTGAACTCTTCGTTTTAAATTCTCGAAAATGTTCTGCAAAATATGATTCAAACTGTCAATTTGACAATTAACTATGACTGAGAATTGATTAAGCTAAGACAATTTTTTTCATATCTCATTGCGAACTGAAATTTAAATGATCGCATGGTATGTAACGCATTGCCTGCTGTGTATTATAGTTTTTATATATAATTCTCAAAATTCGATGTATGGATTTATATGTTATAAAATTATATATTACTAAAGAAACGTTCTACCTACCTGCCTACTTTTATTTACAAAATTTAGAAACAACGCTGATATTTTTAGGCTTTTTTATATTTTATTATTATTTGTAAGTATTAAATCATAACCATTTATACAATAAAATGTATGTACTTATTATTCTCATTTAAAATATTTTACTTTTTTAACAGATACTTTAAATAGGTAACATATGGCGGAGGTTTGTACCCACTTTCTTATCTTTATAAACATATAAAATATTTTAACTAAATTTCAGAGTAAAATACACACATACAAAGTCGAAATGACATGTGGGGGCTGTGCAAGTGCAGTTGAAAGAGTGTTAGAAAAATTACGAGGTACCAAAAATTCATCGCTTAAATCCGTAAATAAATTTACTTTTAGGAAAAGGAGTCGAGAATATTGAAATTATGTTGGAAGAACAAAAGGTTAAAGTGACTTCATTTCTATCGGCTGAAGAAATATTACAAGTTATTAAAAAGACAGGCAAATCTACTGAATATCTATCTTCCTCCTAAAATTTTTGAATATTCCAGAAATTTACACCAAAAGCTTTTAAATGTTATGTGATATATCTTAAGTTTTTATATTGGCTATATATGGAAAGTAAAATTTATAATTGAAATTTGTCGCTATATTCTAGGCATGTTTGGAAATTCAGCTCCAAACATTCTCAGTGCACTGTTGCTATAGTTTTCATTATTCCAAATAATTGAAACTCTAGCAATGGAACACCAGGAGTATTTACGAGCTAAATTTTGAACGCACCCTTTATTTAAAGAAGCAAGTGAATTGTATCATTAAATGGGTGCCACATTGTTAATTTAAAAATTACTCATGTGATCCAAAAGTTGCGAAACAGTTGTTTGTGAAAAATTGTAAGGTTTGTGGTTTCTTAATCTTATGAGTTGTTGAAAATGTTAATACAACAGCAAAGAAATTAAATCTTGGAATCTTTACATTCCATTGCTATTTGGAATTTACAGAAGTGTTAGATTTGATGTTTGACACTAATACTAAGGAGAACGCACCTACTTTAAAGAGTGCAATCTTAATCTTGGTGAGGTGTGCAAGACCACTAGGTTTATTATACATATATTTACTGCATGAATGCAGGATATTAGCAATTTTTAGGATTATTATTAATAAGGCAATTATTATAAGTTAAGATATAAGTAATCAAAAAAGATGTATAATTATTTCTAAACCAGGCTATAGGCCATTTTTGCAAACTTGAACAACAATTCCAAAAATAATCGATGAAGAAATAATTATTTGAAGTTGCAACAATGACTAAAAATTCCTGGAATAAAGTTATCCAAGTGGGATTTAAAAAATAATTAGCTAGCATTTTATTATATTATTTTTGTTTACTAAACAAAACTATAATTGTATCTACAACAGTAAACCCTCATATAATTTGATACTTATACAACACTATCTAGAAATTGTGGTACCGCTTCTTTTCACACTCAAAAACATTACGGAACATAGTTTTACATTTTGTGTGAAACCTGAACCTTGCATAATGTAATTTTTATAATGTATAATATTTCTGGAACCTAATCTTCACTTCCAAGTGTATTTAATCATTTCTCAAAAGTTTATACAATGTTGGAAATTGTAGTCAAAAAATATGTATGAAAAAACCTATCAACAAAACATTTATTTTGGTTTCCTTTATGAAAATTATAAAAATGTAATGATATCTTGTTGTTAACATTAAGCCAGAATTAAAGTGACATTGGTAGGAAAAAAGTTCAAAATAAGTAGTATTTATAATACATTCGGTAAACCATAAGTTTTATGAAATTTTTGATATAATGTTGATTTTAGTGAGAATACTACTGTTTAGAAAGTAGAAAACGTCATTTACCAAATAATTATGATGATAAAAATTACAAAAGATAAACAAATTTCACAACTTATCATTTGACTTTTACATGTTTGAAAACATAAAAATATCATTAATAACTGTTGGTCTTTGTGCAAGAGGATGCATTTAGTACTGGTTGTTTATAACATTAACTGAAGTACTGCTACCAATGGCACGATATATCAGGCATTATATGTAGTAATAAGAATGATGCAATATTTTAAAAACAAGGATACAAAATTAAAATCTATCTTCAAAAGACAGATAGAAAACCATAGAAGTTGTCATGAAATTAATTAATTTTATGGATATTTAATTCATATATTTTATTATCCCATATCATAAATTTTGTTGTGTTCTTTTAAATTAAATATAGATAAATAAATAAATTGATTTAATCTAATCTTCTCCATTATTGATTAAATTGTTTAATGTTATGATATGTACTTAATGTCATGTTCGAGTAGGCTATCTCGCTTTTGTACAAACATGAGTGGTTAGATTAAAACTATTCCAAGCATTTCACAGCAGAGGTGATTGCTCTTTATAGTATAATTCAGGATGTTACACTAATTTAAAATGAAAATTGTCTTATAGACCTTCAAAAAATTATCCTTGTAATCTTATAGAGATTATCTCAAACCTTGAAAGTCATAATCAAAACAATATTAGAAATACTGATAATACCCTAAACATTGGCATTATTGTGTTCCATAGGCGTTTATGATAATTAAACTGTTCTGCACCTATGAAAATGTTTCATCTCCATTGTATCATAAGAATCATTGATGATAAAGAAGGTAAGCCAGAGTAGTTTAATTATCAAAAAGACCTCATATGTGCTGGTATATTTGAAAAAATTAATAGAAAGTAAAAAAATTTAAAACCAAAATCGTTTTCAGTTCTTAAAATTCTTTGCATTTAATTTTAACTATTACTAAGCATTTTAATGAAAATGAAAATAATAAATGTTGTATTTACAAAATTCCTTACAACTGGTAAATTCTACAGGGTGTTTCAAATAATATGACATTCCTTTTAAGGGATTAAAGCAGATCCTATAGACATCCCAATAAGCATAAAATTAAAAGCAATACAAATACTAAAAGTTTTTTTAATGATCGAGTTGACTATGCACTTGCTTTCAAATATGACAAATATCATCGAATAAGTGTTTTTTACTAAATAAACATTTCCGTAGTAGAGCAGAATTGTACATGTTTATTTTAACTTTTGAAACAGACGCATAAAAATAACACTGTAAAATGTCAGTGACCAATATCTTGATGAATGAAATTATGCAAATTTACGTCGGTTACTAGGTGCGTTTCGTTAACTAACCAGTAATTATAAAAACTAAATTGGAAATTGTGCCCATCTACACTGTGTTTAATTGATTGGTGCTTTTATGTTAATAAAATTGTGCAAGTCTGTAATAATGAAGTAACCACATAGGTATCATTCAATTAATATGGTTTTAAAAACTGTTAACAGTAAGTTTGGTAATATCCATTTTGTTCCTGGTAAAAAAATCTGTAAATGAACAAACAGTTAAATTTTCACCTCGATTAACGTATTTTATGATAAAATAAGAAAAAAAATTTTTCTCAACAAGTAATTATAACACATTTTGTTTGCCTAAAAACAGGGTCTAGTCAATAATAATTTAAATAAGTATAGTATAAAACTAATTTTTATTCAGCCATTGTATTAAAAAAGTATTTTTATTTTAAGTGTAGGATGATGTTAAGCAATTTCAGAAATGAAAAACCGATTTTTAGATGTAAAATTAAAAAATATCAATAAATAATTGTTTAAACTATCTTTCCATTTAATCACATTTTCTTAGTACGATGCATGACATCTATTTTTATTATTATCAATTATTAATAAATAACTTCTTCCAAATTGTTAAAAAATTGTATATATTATTTCTAAGTTCTTTCAATTACAATCCCCTTACCCTATTATTTATTATAGTAAACAAATCGAAATGTGTCTTCTACAGCGGTAAAAGTGTATGTTACTGTAAATTGATACTGTTAGGTAGGGCAGTTATAATTTTATGAATGATTTAACAGTTTTATTCTGAATGCAACCATGGCAGCTATTGCATAGTTAGAAAAAAAGCATTTTTTTGTATTCATATTGCTTATATGTCTATAGGGTCCACTTTCATCCCTTAAAAGGAATGTCATTATCTGAAAAACGCTGTATATTGGAGAAAGTGGGAGATCATTGAAAATAAAAGTTAACAAAGATAAAACATACATTAAGTACAGCCACTTTAAATTATGTAAAATTGCTCATATTTTTTGGAAAAATATTAAAATTAACATTTTTAAAAAACTTGGGGAACAGTTTACATAAAATGTTATAATAAAAGTACATTTTGAAGAATTCTGTTAATTTAAATAACATTTGACTCCTTTTGATTAAAAAAGATTGTATTTTTTAATCACTTAATTTTGATGTTTTTATTTTAATGTCAATTAAATTGTTAAATTGATTTAACTGCAGTGCTTTTTTAATCAATGAAGTATCAAAGTCAAATACATTTTGCTACTTATCTTTGATTCTATATACATTGTTATTTTAACATTCACCAACAAGCTTAGATTATACACACGCGGGAATAGTTTTAAATCAAGAGAAAAAATTCTTTTTGTATTCAAGAAAAACATTTTTAAAATAGTGGTGCAGAGTTGTTTGAAAGTCACTGCAATAGCAGAACAGCTGAACTAGTCATTTTAAGTGAATAAACATTAACACCTGATGCAGTTGTTACGTCATTCTAAAATAGTAAATGTAAATAAAGCCCGTCTTTATTTCATTTATAGTGTCGCGTTCATTTACAAACGTATGTAATGTTAAATTATCAGAATTTTTGTGTTTTATCAAATGGTATATTGAAGTTGGACTTTGGTTTTCGAGATTTATCTTGTGGTTCATTTGAGTTGTCTATTTTGCGTTTTTAAAGGACAAGAACCAGTAATGTGAGGATGGTGTGGTTATTTTAACTTTTGATGATGAATGAAAATCATTTGAATCCTTAGAAGTTTACATAAAATTAAAGTTTGATGAAGTGATAATGATGGCATCAATAATTTAACTTCATCTGTAAATGTAAGAGTAGAAGTTGGTGCATCATGCCATTAAGATAAAGGACATTTATCTGTGTAGGACTAGTGCGCATAATATTCAAAATAATTCAACATTTGACGAATTTGAAAAATTGGTGGACTTTAATGTTGTAAATTATAATCTATCACTACTTAATAGACTGCAATTGTTGACTTAGATGTGAAAAAAGGTTATTTGTTCTTTTGTTAAAGAAAATTGGGCACATACTATAGAAGATACTACATAGAAGGAAATGATTATTTTGATTTGAATTGTGGTCTTTAAGCAATTTAGAACAGCTATGTATTTTTTTGTAGTTTAATTGAGAGTGATGTAATGTCTACAAAATGCAACTCTTCAAGAATTTACAATGTTGCATGAACAACAGCTTATAAGAATATTTAAGGCCTTTTCGGGAACTTAACCTATTGGATCGGGTTGCGACTCGGGTTAATTAAATGCGTTCGTAAACTTTAGGTTGTTGAATAACCCGTGTTCGAAAACATCAATCCGTTTA
>JAHWXV010194588.1:0-10891 GCA_024586415.1 Phrixothrix hirtus | reverse complement strand
CCCGGGTGGTGTACTTTTACTGCCTTGTGCTGATTTCGGAAATGACGTTTTCGCTTGACTGTATTGGTAATTAAGATACCAAGAACTATTTATCAACTAGTCGATTTCTCTATCTTGCACTGGACATATAACACTTGAATTGAAGCTGTAACCCAAATACTTCGATTTCTGGTGGTGCAGGATCTTTATAACTTTTCGTTTCCACGACTACGAAATTTATGCAAAATCCTTTTAACCAATTCTGTCCAAGAGTTTTAAAAGTTTGTCTTTTTCTGTCTATTAACCTTCCCACGGTTTCTAGCAATATTTTTACGGCGCTGTTAACTTTGTTGGTGCTTGTTTGGATTTGTTTAGAATAACCTTTCTAACTGACGCCATGTACTAGTGGAAACTTTAACACTTGCTTTTATTTAAAATGCAAATGTTTAAGAATATATTTTGAACCTTTAAGTACTATTTAACAAACTATAATATTTTCTTATGTTGATTACACGTTAATTAAATTAATTAATTAATGTGTAATGAACAAAAATCATTGGCCAAAAATGTTCACGATTTAAATCCATGTTTTTTCAGCGTTTTGTTTATTTTAAAATTATTCTGTCACAGTTTTTTGACAGTAGGGATGTCAAACTTTAGGAATTGTGTTTGTCAATTGTCCTGTGAACTACAGTAATACCACATCCCGAAATTCAAGTAGCATTTTTCACACTCTATAAATTAACTTTTTCATTCATTTAATAAACTTTAGCTGTTATATATCATAATACACAAAAGACTGTGTTTCTATTTTGAATAAATTCATTTAAGTTTTTCTGTTAAAGCTAAAGCTTAAGATTATTGAAATGCAACTTAAGTAATTTTTATACTAGAGTTTTATTTATGAAAATTTAAATGAAGTAGATGCGATTTTACTAATTGTGAGCATTCATTTGTAAACGATAAAACTGTGAAGAAAAAATTGCATATGGATTTATGATACTTGTCGAAAGGAATTTTGTTTAAAGATATATTTATATTTAAATTTATTTTAAACTACTAATCTAAACCATGTATGAAAGAAGAACAGGCACAGCAATTATATAAAGATTGTTGAATGTTATACATTATTTTTGCCCAGAATTAAGAAAAGACTCTTACGAAAATTAAAATTAGACATTTATAGGAATATGGTATTCCTTTGAAGTTACACAGATGAGGTTATTGTAGAAATGGTTTTGTATACTAAAATGTATTAAGCGTAAATCTAGAATAAAATGTATATTAACTTTACACAATAGCTATCAATTTCTGAACGAGGCAGTCCAAATCTAGAAGTGTTTAATAACGCAATTTTCACAATGACACACTCTTTGGTTCCAAATAAGAACATGATTCTTGGTTTCTTATTTTGATCGTATGGTTTCTGAAAATAATGTTTAAGGTTCCATTCGCAGATTGTAAATAGAAATATGTACAATGTGGTTATAATTAAAATTATAAATAGTCAATATGAACATAAAAACGATTTTTAAAATATTAAAAGCAAGCGTACCATTAAGCTGTTTTGAAAAATGAATAAATTTAAGCTAAATCAACAAAAAATCATATAATACTCCTTTATGAAATCATCCACTAAAATATAAATGACCGGTCACTAAGCGTCAATTCCATAATAAATTTAAAGTTGCTGTTACTGCTATGAAAACGATTGCTTATACAATTGGAACTAAACAAATTACAGCTGACTTTATAATAAAGTAGCTCTTATAATGAAACATTATAAACAATAGTTTTTACCTTTAAATTTTGGTTTCTAAAGCACTACTTTAATAGCAAAGACCGCATATGGGGTACTTCCAAAATATATTGATTTAAACCTTAACAAATCGGGAACTTAACGTACCATCCAATTGTTCGCACTTTGAAGGCGAATATAACATTTTAGTAATGACTTAAGGATATTTCAAGTTAGCTACTTGTAGTTTCATAAAATCTGCTCTTCCTTATTATATACCCTTAAAACATTCAGCTCAAAAGAATTGATGACTTTAATTCACTAAGTAACTAAATTATGAGCCTCCTTTTTTTAATGTACTAGTTCTGAATCCACCAAAATACCTACAAATGGATTATCTACTACACAGGAATTGATACAACTATAGCAATGATTATAGATAGAAATTAGTTTGCTGATAACGAATCATAATTTTAATAAATTATTGATTGTGCACATTTTTGTAGTTGGTCATACATAAAAATTTAACGTTTATCATCCCATACCATTTTTAACAATAACTCAAGTTGGAAGTTGATACGGTTAATTTGTAAACACAGTGTGTTTGCATATATGTTGTATTTCAAAGCCGAAGGAAGATTATTTCCATAATTTTCTTAAAACTTAAGGTGTTATTAATGATATAAATTGTACAATAAATCCCTTGGCACTCAACTAACTCGGTTATTTTGAAGATAAAATTAATAAAGTTACAAGATCGTTTACTCAAGATGTGTTATTAGATTTCTATAGTTTTGGGAAACGTTGTGCTCTCGCCATTAAAACAAATTTTGTTAATTAAAGTTGAAGTTGTTAAATATAAAAGATATGTAAGGATATTGAAATTATACTTTTACCTCAGTCTATTTAAGAACGTCAATGCTATTTCGTTATATATCAACAAACTTAAACTTAGAGGGCAAATACAAAATTAACATACTAAATTTTAACTGTAACTGAAGATGTGGGCATTACGTTATTATTCCGCTATAAAATTAAAATTAAATAAATGTGTAAAATGTACCACACCTAAAGATATAAATTTTAAAAGTTATAAAAAAAACTAACAAAGAAGTCCGGAAATTCAGATTTGAACCTAACTTGACAAAGTTTTGGGGGTGCTTCTATATAAGAACGTTGCGGATTGTTTTAGCTGTTAAATCGTATTTTTGTAACGTGCATCAATACTTGAAGCGCTTCGCTATTTAGCTAAAAACTCAAAACCTATTATAGATAATTAAATAGATTAGAAGGTATTCAAGCACAATAAAGAAACTCAAATATACCTTAACTGCTTCTCAATTAGAATTTAACAAGTTGCATTAAATAATTAAGTATGAATGACATTGATTTTAAAATCTTACGTTATGTAATATACCCTTACGCCGCAAAAAATTGAATAAATTTTACGCACACTTTTAGTTATATACCTACATGTATGAGAAATAGTTAATTTTATCAAAATTGGTATACCATTTGAACTAAAATGGCCAAAAAATTCCTCTTCTCGTACCTGAAATTATTTAACAGCGATTAACCTTCTTTATATATGAACCAGCTTCTGTAGAAATTATTTATAGGAAGTATATTCCGATTATGTTCGCTACACGTGTTGTACAAATAAAGCAATATTTACGAAATACAATTCATAGCATAAGTCTAATATTAAAAACAGAAAAATTAACTATACTACTTTGGTAAGGCACAACATTGAAAATAAACGGATAATTTTTAATAATATAAAATAAAATTTTACAGCAACAAACAAATTTTAACAATAGGAACCTCATGTGTTGTGTGATAAATTAAAAGAGAAACAAATCTGCTGTGAGACTTTCTCTTACGTATTATACTCATGCAAATAATCTCCACAGATGATTTCAATCTTGCTAATGTTGATTTTGGGATGATAACTGCAACACTCAGCCATCCAAATTACAGAACTCGCAAAACGCTCCGTAACTCCAGAGGTTTTCTCAGATAACTTTCTTCAATCCATTTTTGCAGAGAAATCGAAAACTTAGTGTAAGCGGGCAACAAAGGTGCGACAAGCCCAGCAAGTTTTAATAAAATTCTTACAGCCATTTTCCTGAAAACCGCAAAAAACTTAAAAATCGCAAGAATGAAGTGGCATTCCCGGTCATTTGGGCTAAACTAAATTCTTGTCGTCACTATTAGAAAGTATAAAACTTGATTATAAAATTTAATTTTTCTACAATGTATAATTTTTGAGAGATTATTCACAATTATTACTCTAAGTACTTATGGTTATCCGATTTTCAGAAATTTATTAGAGAATCGCTTTAGTTCATGTAAAATGGAATTAAATAGCTGAGAAACATATTAAGCTTAACCTGGGAGAACTCGCTAGAAAAAGTGAAACACGAGAACTCGCACCCTCACATTCATAATTTTTGCTTCTTTGAACTGATTATGACTTTTAAATACGAAATAACAATACTCTAATGATTTTTGAAACATAAAACAATAAAAAAACAAATAAAATAAGGTAAACAAAAAATATATTGGTCACATACGAGGGTAACAAAATAAATTCGAAAACAAAGTTATAAAATACAATATGTAAAATAAATAAGTATTACACTAATGATAATTGCGACTGTGACGAGAAGAAGAGTCAATACGAACAATGTATTGGCTATTTATTAACACTAAATTCTTCTCGTTACAGCCACAATTTAGAAAAATAATTATTAAGTTAACACTTATTCTGCACATTTTGGGTACGTATAATTAGTGTGCCACGGGCAAATTGGTATTTTACATTTTACATTTCCGCACTGTTTCTTCGTTTTTTTATTGCACAAAATCCTACATCTAATCTATTTTCAGGAGTTGGTCCTTCTTCGGCTCTAGCTATTCTTTTCGCACTCATTCTTACATCAAGTGGGAGATTCGGTATCAAGGAACGTACTACCAAATGTATTTTCATTAGACTTAGAGCCAAAGCCTTTAGGTATTCTCGACTTTCGTACACATTCCCAGTATTGGCTTTATAGGTTATTTGACTATTGATGCCACCAACATTGAGGAGAGAGAAAAATAAGGTGAGAGGCCACCTGTAACTTACTTTAGCTACAGAATACATGGCCTTTATCCCATCTACCACATTAAATCCTCCTTTAGTTAAATTGTAAAATTTTATTATAAGTTTGGCTTTATCCCCTGTATTTTCATCAATCTCGTCGTCGCGTCGTGGTGCAATGTACACAAGACCAGAACTACCTTATTCAATTTTGCTTTAAACGAAACAATAGTTTCGCCCTTGGTAAATGCAAACTTACTACTGTTTAGAGGTCTTCGTTTAATAACTAAGAGGGATGGAGGAATTTCCTTCTTATTTTTTTGAATAGTTCCCACAATGGTGGTATCTTTTTCCAATAATTCTCTAGCAAGAGGGTTAGACGTGCAGTAATTGTCCATTGTTATATTTCTGCCGATGCTCAAGATATGGTCTGATAAACGCTTTACAACATTACTGGTACAGTTATCTACCTTGAATGGCCCATCAGGTTGGCGTCCATAGTAAACTACTAGGTTGCTTGTATAAAATGTATAAAATCTACTAACGAAAAATTGTTCAGGTTAATTTTGCAGGTTTATTCCGGATATATTGTCTAAACTTGCAATGTCCTCGAAACGGCTCTAGCATTTCATCAATTGTGAAAAATTTATCAACTTAGTAATTCTCTTTATATTTAGATATAAATTCATCCAAATTATCTCTTATGGCTGCCAAGTTATCGTGTGATTTTCGCTCTGCACACTCCATGGAATTATCAAATCTTAGAGAACGTAAAAGAAGAATAAATCGTTCTCTAGATATAGTTTATCTCATACATTCAACACCGGTTCCATCAGAAGGCCATAATTCTTTTACATTGAGATATTGAGCTTCTTTCCGGCCTGACATGTACAGCAACCAGCACAAAGCTTTTATTTCGACCATGTCGATCCTACGCACATCTCTAACTCGCCCATAATTTTCTCGTAATGCATCGAGATAACGATTTGTAAGCTTCACAATCCGCTCAATAAGATTGCTGGGAAAAAAGGTACTCCAAAAAACGAATGGAGTTTTTGCATACTTTGCAACGCTTTTTACTCCAGACAGATGAGTAACAATGTTCTGTTTTCTTATACATACGTTTTGGTGACTAGCCGATAAGTGCCAAATAGTAGTTTTAACTTTACCTAGCAAACAGTTGTTCGGATTGTCGTTTTCGATCTCATCTCCTCTACCTCTGATTGCTCAGAATCCGTTGAATTATAATAGTTCTGTCCGATTTCAAGAAAACTGCAACAAACTAAAATTTCGGAAAATGACGCAAATAAAGTGGTACTTTAGATTTTAACCAAATTCTTGATTTAGGGTAGTTGCGACACCAAGTATAAATTTTAATTTGACTAGCAATTTTAGTTCCATCGTTATTTTATATAGAGTTAATGGCAATATTACTTCCAGTTACTCGATTTACAGAAAACTTTCTGAAAAACCATTCAGACTGTATAAAAAGGCATTAAATGTTTAAGAAATATAGTAAAGTTTCACAAAAATTATTAAAGTCGCAATTTTCTTGAATGAAAGTTGCGATAAAACGAAAAATATCTAGAAATGACGGAAATAAGGTGGTACTTATAGTTCTCAGATTTTAATCATATTCTTGATTTTGATAACAAGGATGGTTGTGACATCAAATGTAAACTTTCATTGGCTAGGTCGTTTTGTTTAATACTTATTTTACACAGAGTTAACGGAAAAAGCGCCTTGGGTTACTAGACTTACAGAAAAGTTTTCGAGAAACTACCTAGATTGTATGGAAAGATATTTAGTTCCAACATTACCCTATGGTCAAGACGTTATAATTTTTACATACTATTAACCTCCTACTAGTGCTTTTACCACTAGTAACAATAAATGCTTCAAGAGACCGGCGTAATCTTAAATAATTCGCAATTCGTTAATAATATTCAATATATCAAGGGGAGTCAAACTATCCCTGCAGACTGGCTAATACGTGTTTCTTAAGTTTCACAAGTTCCAGAAGCTATAAATTTGTTGAACATAGCACTACCTCAGAATGACGACTAAGATCTTATGCAATTACGACAAAATCGTGTCTTCGATTTATTTCGTGTATAAGCAAACGTTTTTTTATGAATCGATAATGCTAGTGAAGCCTATTCGCTGCTAAGCAATTTCTCAATGAAACTGTTAGGAATTGAATTCTGTTCCTGATCCTGGCATACGGGGAATAAGAAACTAAATTAAATTAAGATTTATTTAGACTAACATTAATTCTGAAATCAAATGTCGGCTCCAATAATGTCAAGCAAATACAACCATAAGACATGTTAGACCTCAAATTCAGTCAGTTGAAGAACCTGAACACCGATTTGAAATATTCACAATCATATTTTATTTTTACCATTAAATAAAAGTTACAAGTATGTTCTTTCTATAATTTGCCAATTTTCACAATGGACAAAAGCTATACCGTTAAAATATGTATATTTTGAAACTGTTCTTTGTGGCATCATTAATAACTACGTTTTACGTTATAGTGTTCCAGAGTATATTGCTCCTTACCACAGTTCAACGCTGTTATCAAGAACATAAACAGTATTTTTGCATTAATTGGATCAACTTATCCTAATTCCACAATTCTACATCCCCAAAGCGAAAGTTCAGTAGAATGTTACAATCAAACGTTAAAACAGGCAAATCACTATTTTGGAATTACTTTTTTTTTCAATCAACGGAGACGTTACTAATTCCTCCGCAAAGATCCTATATGGTAACAATCTTCAGATACAATTAAATTTATTTCAAAAAAAAATTTTCAGTAGTAACTCTAATCTTAATTTTGTAAAAGAACTAATGAGCTATATGAACGACACACAATGTTACTTTTCAAAATTTTATGTAACATCACTCCATTCACAGAGGTTTGTTTCAAATTTATCAGATTTTTGTTAGAAAAGGTGCAAAAGACGTTAGGTTAAAACCATCATACTTATATCCATTTAAAGTTCTAAGCAGATTCAGTTCTGTAAGACTATTGTTCGGATGGTAAAGTAAACATTGAACAACTTAATCCAGACTACTTTTTGCAATATTGTGTCCTTGTAAACGTTACATACCATTGTTATACGGTTCAAAAAGTTCTTTCAGAAAAGATATGATTTCTTTTGCAGCTGGAAACCACTTCTTGATTTATAGCTCCTCCAATAAGCTATTTTGATTTTTTTTCGTAGTTAACTCTTCTTTTCCCTAGGGAAAGATAAAATGTAATCAAATTACATTCAAAACAAGTTGTTAGTTTAATTTATCATAACAACCATTAAGTTCTTGATCACCAATGAAAAATATTAGAACTAGAATTGCTAAATTTTTTTAGAGCCATCAAATGCCATTTAAATTTAGTCATCAAGATCCAACTACCTTAGGAATTATGTGAGCTGGGGAACCCGTAGATAATCAGCTGGATCGAAGATACCGTCTTATAACAGGTTCTTATGCTCTTTTTGTAACAAAGTCAGATTAGGAGAATATTTCCTGTATTCACACTAATTGGAGGTCCAGTAGTAATAATATTACGTGTAACATCATTTTTAATGATATTGGAAGAATAAAAGTCTAATTTTATATTAAAATATTGTTACAACAATTCGCGATAAAGGAAAAAGTGTAAATAGAAGAACAGTCAATATATAATGAATATTTGATTGGTTGAAATTTTAGGAGGTTTGATTGAAAAATACTTTGTCTTCTTAAAGGTGGTTTGCCAATGTTAAATTGTGAAAAAGATGTGCAACTAAGAAAATCTTTGAAAATTAGCTGATTACTTTTGCCATTAATCATTAAATTAAAAAATCAAGACCTAGCATGGAAAATGCAATATCTGCAATTGTAAATAGCGAGAAATCTGTAACTGGGGAACAACAAACTTTAAGTGTAACTGTTTATTACCATAGTTTGCAATAACAGCTGGTGGTTTAAATTTCTAATTAAGGTAGTCTATGAGGTTATGATGCATACCTTAAACACAGATATGAAAATATATTTATGAATTCTCTTAGCCTACCAAAATTGAAATTTAAACTATCGCACTTAAGAGCTAATAAGGAATTATTCGTTGTTAGATTTCCGTAACAATTATAAACTGCTGCCGGTATTAACAATGAAAGTTAAATTGGACTGTGTGTCTTTTAAAACTAATGTATTTGGCAGTGAGGTAAACCAATTCGATATATATTGTTTACATACAGCGTTGTTTTGAAATAGTTGTTGAAAATAAAATGGTCAACTCTACGTATTAGATTAACTAATTCATAGCCAAATGTAGACATTGTAGGTTGTAAATGTAGCTTTAAACTTTGTTCTGTAGTTGCGTATGTAGTGTATGTACCCCCTGATCCATCGTGGATACTCTTGAAGGGTGTCTTAGAATCACTTGAGCAAATATGTTATGACTATAAAGACGTATTACTCTTAGGCGACTTTAACATCCCACATTTTAACGATACCACGGGAAATGATAAGAAATCTGAATCAATGCACGGCTTCCTAAATGTTTTAAATTCAATACAGTATAATTCTGTTGTTAATTGTAATAACAGACTTTCAGATTTAGTAATTTGTAATCGTGAATGTAATGTTATTAGAGATAATGTGACTTTTATTATGGAATATGTTTATCACCCTTCACTAAATATAACCTTAGAATTGAATTGCAAGTCTAATATAAAATTTCCTACAAATATTGTAAACTGTAATTACAACTTTAAATATGCCGATTACATTAATCTTTATGATGCGTTACTAACTGTTGATTGGTCATTTCTAAAAAATTTCAGTAACGTCAATGAAGGTTTTACCAAAAATTATATTCAATTTTTGATCAAGATGTCCCTTGCTATCGTAACAGAAAACGTCACTATCCTAAATGGTTTACTTACGAAATTATTTATTATATTCGTCTTAAATATACATATCTGTGTAAATATAATGGACGTAAATTACAATCCTACCTTGATGAATTTAAACGCATACGGAAACTAATTAAATCATTAATAACCATTGTCTACAATAGATACTTTTGGTGTTTCATAGACACTTAACGAGGTAATACTAGAATCTCAGCCAAAATGCGTAAAGGTACCGAAGTCTATACTATGCCTCAACTAATAACAGAAGCATTTGGGGAATATTTTTCTAGTACTTATGTATCTCCTATAACTAATTATAGTGCTGCTCGACAACAACATAATATACCGGATATTTTAGTTACAATTAGCAATATCACAGAACTAGAAATTCTTGTATCGATAAAGAAGCTTGCAAATAAATCAACAGCCGGGCATGATAAGATACCAACTTTCATTGTTAATTTATTAATTAGTACATTTGCTTTCCTGCTGGGTACCCCTTCTCTGAGTTTTCCAAGAGTGATATGCAGCAGTGTGTTTACGGCGAATGCGAGAAGGATGGAACACGAATAGGGTAGGGCGTGTCTCCAAGTGTAAGTAATCGTGTGTTCGTGTTTGTAAAGAAGTAGTTTTTCCGAGAGTTGGTTAGAGTGAGCTCGAAGAGTGGGGTGAGCTATAGGACGAGAAGGATGGAATACAGTAAGTAAAAGGGGCGTGCCTAAATGTAAGATGGCCGACAGTAAGTAATAAAGAGGGGTATCTTGTTAGTATGAACAAAATGGCGCGCCGACATGTATATAAAATATGGAGTAAGAACAAAATGGCGCCGACATGTATTAAAAATATAAATGAATACAAATGGCCACCAGTAAGTGATAATAATAAAGAGGCGTGTCTTGTTAGTGAGTAAGAACAAAATGGCGCGCCGGCATGTATTAAAGAATAAAGTTAGAAAGAGAGAAGGGTAAGAGTAGGAGTAAGAGTAAGAAGAAGAATAAAATGGCGTGTCAGCCGATATGCATTATAAAATGGCTCGCGTGCTGACAATTGAATATTAAAAAGCGGCAAAGTACTTATGTAAAATGGGCGGTGGGTGCGGGGCGCGAATTAGCAATCGCTTTTTTCCGTTTAAATACGCTCGCTAGTGCGCGCACTTAAACAAATTACGCAGATTGTTTGATT
>JAHWXV010194569.1:0-17866 GCA_024586415.1 Phrixothrix hirtus | reverse complement strand
ATGTTAGAAGAAGCATATGAGTAAAATAAACGCCGTAAGTATGAGGTGCCTAAGAGCTGCATGTGGCAAAACGAGACGTGACAGAGCAAGGAATGAATGGGTGATGGATACGTGTCAGGTGAAGGAGGCACTGCTTGAACTGCATGAAAGAAGTGCGATGAGATGGTTTGGATAGGTGGAACGAATGAGTAATGAACGCTTAACAAAAAAAATATATGAGGTAGGTATGAATGGAAAATTAGGTAGAGGTAGACCGAGAAACGATGGGCGAATATGATTGAAAAAATTGTAAAATGGAAGAGAATAAACAGCTCAAAGAATAGGAGAGCTTGCCAAAAACGTTGTATGAATTTAATGATAGCAAAAGAAGTGTGTAAGGACAGAAAGGAATGGAGAAAAATAGTGAATGGGTGTTAGTAGAGATAGAAGGATTGGTGGGTAATAGTAGGATGGTGTGGATACTGTATAGTGTTGGGAGTTGTAGTGAAGGGTGGCGGAAGCATTATAGGTGTGAGGGGGTTGGTGCATGCAGCTGTTGATAAAGGTGGAGCCTTGATACTGGGTTTTGCTTACCCCGCTAAGTGAATGGCATGATAGGTAGTAGTAGTAGTAGTAGTACTTTGTCACCATAAAATGTAAAATTAACTTAAAGGAATATCAATCCAGACACCTTCATCTGTCTGGTCCTCGATTAAAGAAAAAGTGGACGAATTTTTCCTAAACAGAACTTAATAAGAATTGAACCAGTGCAGGCCTTAGTCTCACACAAATATGTAAAAGCTAAATAAGGAGAAAACTACAGAGAAAATGACAGGGCTTGATTACGGGGAACTTAAAAAGGATGAGCCAAAAGTGAAGCAACCTTTAGCAATGACGGAAAAAAATTATTCTCATTCCTACGTAGAGAAAATAAAATTGTTCTTGAATCATTAACAATTGGTGTAAAATGAAGAAGTAAGGATGGAGATTGGAAAAATTACTAGAAAAAGGAAAGCATTACGAGGAAAGCCAAACTCTACTCGCAAAATATAACATATGAGGGAAAACTTGATGACAAAATGTCTCCCAAACATGAAAATTAAAATATTGGCGTAAATGCCGTTTCATAACAGAGTATTATCTGGAAGGGTGTTGTTTGAAAATTAATTTCAAATAAAGACAGAAGGAGATTCATAAATTCAATAAATATAGTCAGTGTAGCCATCGGCACATTAATTTATACGATGATTTCGCTTTATGGTTGAATGAATACAATTTTCAGATAATTTGAAATCAAGAGAGGGACTGTAGAATATTTTGTACAAGATTCTGTACCTTTTCCCGCCCTTTAAAATCTGTAAATGAAGAACTTTCTCTAAAAATAAGAGCCGAAGAGCATAATAGTTCTTCCTGCACAATAATAAACGTTAGTTAAACACCTAAAAAACTGTATGAAGAGCAGATGAATTTCAAAACGCAAAAGAAAACGGATCCTTTATCATTCCCTAAAGATACGGGAAAAATTCACAACAAAAGATGGAAGAAATTTCGAACAACCATTTTTGTTATTATTAAGACAGGTTCGGTTAGCAAACCGACACTCCGGCCTATTAGAATCATTGTACTAACTGCTCGCGCAATTATCCCTGAAGTCTTGGGATTTTCAGAAATCTCAGTATCTTGGGTTGAACAGCGTTTAAGATTTCGTTGGGTTCAAGGAATTGAAACCCAATGATATAATATCGGACTTTGCCCAGAATAGTGTAGAGATGAAATGACGTTGCATCGTCTTCTCGACATTTCCTACAGAGAGAATCCTGATGGACTGATTGTTGAAGCTACGGCCAGTGTAGGCTCAGATTTATTTCCTGCTTAACGAAAGTAAGAACTGAGTTTATTTAAATGCACGACCTGAAATTAGAGCCCTAGCTTTTCTAAAGGTTTGTTTGATCCTGAAGGACAGTGGATTTTACAAGGGTGTCAGGTAGGCCGATGTTGGGGGCGGCTATTTGCATAGCGGTATCCGCTCTGATCAACGAATCTGCTTTTCATTACCTTCATGTCCTTGGTGGCCAGGAATACAAAAAATAGGTATTTCGTTGTTCCTACTTGCTAGAGATTGTAATTTCTGCCAGCATTCCCACACTACTCTGGTGATATGGTGGGGTACGATAGAACCTTTACGACACATTGGCTGCCAGTGAAAATAACGTAGGTTGTGATAGACCCTACTTACGCATTCTTCTGCGCAAGCCGAAATTCAGTCGCGCTTGGGAGAGTTTCGCGAACAGAGGTGTTGAGGTTAGATTCGTTCGCGTGGGTGAGTTGTACCTTAGGCCCTTTACTCATAGAGTAGATGGGTCAGGTCCAACAAACCTAAAAAGTTGTCAAGTGAAGTGCAATGCGATGAACAGCGATCTACTGAAAGCCCCAAAGCCAGTTCTATCAAAGATGGAACAACCCTTATCGAATGAAACAAAGCAAGAGATGATAATGAACAAGATCATGTGAAAAATATGAAAACGACATCCAAAGGCTGATGGACGAGCTATCCAAGCTGGATGACGATAAAGAAAACAATGATTTCTTCGATGATAGACACGTGAAGAGGAAAAAAGTCGAAGCAAGAATAGTAAACGAAGATCAAGGCATGCCCCAACAAACCAATGCCCCAATAACACATTATACTAACAATTAAGAAATGGAAGAATTTACCGAGCTCATCATTCCCCCGAAGACCACTCCATCGACTCATGCTCCTCAGGAGGCTCCTAAGAAGCCTAAGTTACCCCCTCCAATCGTCATCCGATATAAGGACAATTACAAGCTGATCAAGGAAGTGGCACAAGATACTAACGTGGAAATTACTAAAGTCCTCAACCACCAGGAGGGAATCAAGGTTTTCTCAGCTAGCCCTGCTGATTTTATTAAATTAAAGAGAATTTTTGATAATATGGACGACCCTTGCCATACTTATCAATTACCGCAAGATAAGGAACTAAAAGTAATCCTAAGAGATATACCTGAGACAAAGTAGACGAAAGACATTGACAACGACCTGACGGATAAAGGTATGCCTTTCAATTTTATTGAGAGATTGGGAAACAAACAAAGAAAGTTCCCATTGGTATTGGTTAACACCAATAAATCCTGCAAAGGAAAAGAAACTTTCCGGCTGAAAGAAGTGATGAACCTGCATATAACAACCGCTGCCAACTTTTTGGGCATGTAGCATACAGGTGCTCAGCAGCATACCACTGCGTAAAGTCCGTCCTGTATGTGTACCAAATCAAGAGACAGCCCAGAAAAGTGCGCTAACTGTGCCGAAGACTATCCTGCGAGTAATCACGTCTGTCCTAAAAACCCAGAAAACCGAAAAGCTAAGGCCCACCAAGAGTTCGCAAGAAAAGCCTAAAGAGCAGAAATCCAACCAGGAAGATCTTGCGCCTCAACACTTAAACACAAAATTCCACCCAGGTTGTCGAGGATAGTTCAGCTGTACTATCCTCAAAAATAGAATAAGTACTAGAATAACTACTGGTAGACATGGTTCCAAATATTCTGTCAAAAGTCATTAATGGAGTATAATTTCTTTTACAGCATGACCTGGAATGCTAACGGTGTCAAGAGGCGCCCCCTGGAGTTGGAGACCTTCCTCAAAACTAACGAAATTTTGATTGCGTTACTTACCGAAACCCACCTGAAGGTCGTAGACCCCTTTAAGATCTCTGGATATACAGTCCACCGCAAAGACAGGATCGGCATACCAAGGGGAGGAGTTGCCATCCTAATAAGTAACAAAATATCTCATGCCAAACTGTCAGATGACCCAAATTCAAGCATGCTGGAATCAGTGGCCATTCAAGCGAACATCTTGGCAAAACTGACGGCTATATGTGCTATATACAATCCACCTAGGAACCCTATCGCCCAAGATGAATTGGAGAAATTACTTAACGTTAAGATATTTCAATGCGAATCATGACCTATGTGGCAGAAGAGTCCCCAATACCAATAGATGAATGTCAGCTAAAGCCACCCTCGATATCAACGCCATTGTCATATGGCCGCAGGATGCCATCACCATTCCAGAGGAAATGAGGGGTGACATCATCGATTTCTTTATCTTGCAAGGTGTCAACAATCACGCAGAGGCACAGACTGTTCACGCGCTCTCCTTCGATCATTTTCCAGTGGTGCTAAAGACTGGCGGTGCCCCTGCCCCACTAAGATCTTCTCCAGTTCTCAAAACAAACTGGCAGCGCTACTCTTACCAACTGTCCGAGTACGAGCTAACTACGCAACTTGCTACGGAAGCAGATATTGAAGCTGTAGTCTATAGACTAACCAACACCATCAGCCAAAATCTGAAAACAAATCAAACGGAACACAAAGCGTCTATGGAGAACAGATGGGGTTTCAATTCCGAGGATAAAGCATAAATAAAGGAGAAGAATGTCACAAGAAAAAAGTGGGCTAGAACAAGGCATCCGCTAAACAAAGCCCGAGTGACAAAGCTTCAAAAAAAGGGGATGACATGCTGGAGGACAGTAAGTTACAGGATTGGTCGGCCACGCTCGAGGAAGCAGCCAATCATGAAAGCCCTAAGGTATGGAAACTCCTTACAATCCTGAAGAAAAATAGAGAAATCAACTCCACTATACGCTATCAGGGTTCCTTAATCTTTGACGAAGAACCCAGGGCCGAAATCTTAGTCGACAGCCTGGAGAAGCAATGCCAGAGCACATTCCCGGAAATTCCATACTTACAATCCAGAATCAAGGATTCCATTAATCATATTCGGGAATCAGCGATCACCACTCCTATACAAACGGACCTTGATGAAATTAAGATGCTAATCAAAACGATTTGCTCCAAAAAGGTTCCGGGGGCCGATGGCATACCTCAAAGAGCTCTAAAGGTTCTTACCGACCAGCCCCTACAAGAAATAATTAATGTCTTGAATACAGATCTGCGTTTCGGACACTATCCCATTCGCTGCAGGATGGAAATAGTTATTACTATTCCCAAAAAGGTGAAGGATACGACGATCCCGAGGAATAGAAGACCGATAAGACTACTTAGCTGCATGGCTAAGGTCCTTGAAAAAATTCTAAATAAGAGTGCAAAACTTCCTAGAGTCAAACCTGCTACTGCCCAGTATCCAGTTCGGGTTCAGAGCTAAGTTGAGTGCGGTCCCCTAAGCCGCTAATCTGGAAGCTATGCTTGTCCAGGCAAAGCCTACCAGATTCAGAACCCTAGCCGCGTAGATGGACGTGGAAAAAGAGTAAGATAAGGTGTGGAGAGGTGCCCTAATTTACCAAATGGTATTAATGAAGTTCACTGCCTCAATAACCAAGATGGTCTTCTCTTTCCTACAATACCGAAGCTTCAGAATAAGAGTGGGAAATACGCTCTCCAGCAAAAGAAATACTATGGAAGGTCTTCCCCAAGGGTCACCAATCTCTTCCACCTTATTCAACATCTTCGTTGTAGACATCCCCAAGTTGCATGAAGTCGGGAATGCAGAAGTCCTTCTATACGCGGACGATACGGCTCTAGTAGTCGCAGTCAGGAACATAGTGGCCGCAAAAGCCAAGCTGAAAAATATATGCAAATCATCGGCCAATAGGCGGTGAAATGGAGAATCTTGCTAAATGAAGACAACACAGAGATTGTTAGATTCACAAACAAGGTGGGCAAATCAAATACAATCACCGTGGGTAAGTCAACCCTAAAGATAAAAACGAATTCCATTTACTTGGGCCTACAATTCATTCGACTCAAAACTTAACTGGGTCTCGCATACAAGAAGAAGAGCAGCGTTGACGCTAACTCAATCAATGAAACTACTTGGCGTCCTGGGCTCTAGGAGTCCACTACCATTATCAATTAAGCTACATGTAATCAACACCATACTAGTCACAAGCCTCTGGTATGGGGAGGAGCTCTGGACGAAGGGATCGCAAGCAGCTGAAAATATCATACCACGACGCACAACAAATTGTTGAGGCTAATAACTGGTGCTCGAAGTACGTACGAGGCGTTGATTTGAGGAAAGATCTCAAACTAGATGATCTCACAATAAGAGTAGCGGCAAGAAGGAAGGTGTTAAAAGATAGGCTCGCCGCATACCCACATCCTGAAATAAGGAAGCTGGCGGACAACATTTCCTGATCCTCCATTAAGCAACCCTGGCACTCTCATTAGCACCGGGGGATGGCCAAGCCCACTCATATGGCCACAATGCAAAACGTTTGAAGAGAAAGAAAAAAAAGCCGAAATTGCGTACATTTTATCTTTAAAAACAGAGGCGTAAGGCCCTAATGAAATTGTTAAAAATACCCACCCACTGCAGTAGATCTGCTAGACTTTGATCCGTCTGTATACCAGGTAAGGACTTTGCGACCGAGCAGTTGCTGAGGATTTTTAATCCAATCCGAAATGCTGGGGATTTTTGTAGAAAATAAATTGTTAAGGGCTCTGTCTGGGGTAACACGATCACCCGTATCCCAGCAAAAGTTCGGTAAGCTGTTAGTGACTGAAGTGTGCTCCCAGCTGTAACTCTCGCCACGCCATCGCTCGGATTGAAACAGTGTGGATGTAACTTTCATTGCCTTTGTCGTGGCAAATGAAGCAACAACTCCAGAACTGCAGTTGGTGTGGTTCTTAGGGCGTTTCCGATCCCTAGGCATGTCATACATTGTACTTTGTCGATGTGGGTGTAGCTTTTTTGGCTCGTTACACCTACAACCATTGACTTTGTCATGGCAAATCAAGCAACAACTCCAGAACTGCAGTTGGTGTGGTTCTTAGGGCGTTTCCAATCCCTAGGCATGTCATACATTATACTTTGTCGATGTGGGTGTAGCTTTGTTGGCTCGTTACACCTGACAACCAAAAAAGGGGTGCAGAAGCTAAGGCTAGTCTGACCAGCGCCATGTATATTTGATGTACCACTTTGGGAATCAAGCCCCATGTAACTCAATAGATGCAGCGGTTAGAACGAAGACGGCTTGAGATAATAAATTGCTTCAAATTATGGATTCCCCGTTTATCATTGCACACGACCTTTGGTCTTTTGCGGAAGTTCTCAAAATTTAAATATTCCAACATAATTAGGCGTTCGACTTCACATGGACCTAATTTAATACCTTCAAGTGTCTTGTAACTCAAAACACCTCCGTGAGATGTTTTTGTTAAGCATCGTTATAAACACGTATGTGGACGCTGTAAGTAACTCCGATTTCGCATATATTTTAACAAAACGTCAGCTATTCTTTGTATTATTTATTTCCTTAATGATTTTTTTGATAGGTTCCGTCTAGGATCTTTGATGATAGAATATTTCTAAATTTGTTATTCTTTACAATAGTATCAGGCGATCCATTAAAATTTATTAGGTTTATCAAATATTAATTGTTTAAATTATCTACACTTTACAATTTTTATCTAAGGCTATCTTCAAATTGTTATCTAATTATGATTTAAATGGGCTTTTATTCTTAATGTGTGTAAATCCTTATATAAATAGTATATACGAGGAAAGTACTGAGTGTGTAATAGGAATATTTCGTTAATCTAGACAACTTGTAGAACAAGTGAAAATATTACTAAAAATACGGATTTAACTCGAGCAAAATTGTTTATCACTTTTGTAGGTGTTTAATGTAACAGCAACGCATCTACCAATTTTTTCCCGTTTTTGGCGAAGAAGCGGCAGCAAAAAAAATTAAATTTAGATGTTGTCTCTGTTATGAGTTCAGAAAGGTCGAGCACAGCGGCAGCTTGTGAAACCATAAAGTATTGATGCCTTGCGTGCGAAATATCGATAAAATTTAGATCACTTTAGGCATTCGGAAAAAATCATGTGCGCGTTGGATTCCACATGATATAACTTCAGCACAAGATAAATTTCAGTTAAACATTATGATACATATGTAGAGTAAAGAAGCATTTGTTCGTATGGTTATGAAAGAAAAGGCCAATTGGTTGTACGAATATTTTAGTGAGCAAAAACCAATAAAAGTTGTTCGTTTACGTAGCCTTTCAAAGACGTTGATCACTTAGTTCGTGTCCAACTCTTGAAATTTGCAATGATTTGTTTGTCCAACGTTGTTACGAAAATCTGTGAAATAAATTAGAAGCATCGAATAATCTCCATCATGAAAATGCAAGTTCTCATCAATTATTTGGCTGGAAATAATATTGAACTAACGACGTCTGCACCTTTTTTCAAATCAAAAATAAACTGCGTGGTCAACGAGTTAAAGCACCTAAAGAAGCATATAAAAACAGTATTTCTACTATGCCAACCTCTGGCTGGAACAAATACTTTAACAATTGTTTCTAACAGAAGTGCATTGAACTTAATGGCAAATAATGTTTTTCCTACATGACTTTTTGGGCGCTTAAGTTATTTTCCTTGAATTTTCAGTTTCGCCCTAATATATTATGCAAAATGCTTGCATAACAACGATTTGTATTCATGCCATGATATGACGCAATTTGTCATGAATGTACAACCTTGAATTTTTATCTAATCGAAGTTTTATAAGTCGATAAATATAGTTAATTCGCAATCACGGTAGAATATGCTTTATGAGACGGCAAATTTGGGGTATGGCAAGATGCATTTGTGCATTGATGAAACTTTGCGGAGCAATATTAAAAATATATATTCCTGAAAAGTTAATACAACTAGGTGCAGGAGAATAATTTAAATTCACAAGGGCGCCACTTGTTTTAAAATCTCCGGCATAATGCAGTCGAGAAGATGAAATGTCTACATTAGGCTAGGCACACGTAGTAAAAATTGAACTAGCGATACGACATTGCAAAACATGAAATTCCATGAAATAATTGAAGCTGAAATTTACAATAAAAGTATACAGTAATTGCCTATTTTTCAAATATCATGATTTCAGTTATGAAATGAATTCAACTCCATGTCGCATGACCTTGTTTCATCTAAGAACTCTCGCATCCCGCTGCCAAATTATCCCAGTACCCCTCAAATAATGGACTATTTTGTAATGCACGTATGGCGATATCTACCGCCAGCAATAGTTCCTATGAGACTACCATATCAAATCCCACCCCATACATAAACCCCAGTAAACCCTCATGAGGGTTTTCATCAGACTAGTAAATTGAGTTATGCCTGCTTAATTTAAATTTTGTTTCATCAGTTCACAAAATTTTCGAATAGAATTGCGGCTCAACTGCTGTTCGAATTAACGTCATTTCGCAAAATTGTACTCTACGTTCATAATCATCATTTTTGGTAATCGTTGTAGACTTGATCGGGAAATATTCAATTCTAGGGATCTTTTTCTTTGGCTCTGATGAGGATTTTTTTCGGAAAACTTTGTGCCATTACTTGCAAATTCTGGTCAGTCTATACGGTTCTAATGCGATCAGACTTCGAGCCATTGCAAACACGCGTCTCATTAAATTTTTTACTGTTTCCAAAGATATTGTTTTTTTGGAACAACAATATTTGCAAAGTTTTCTTGAAATTCCAAAACAACTTGTGCATAGTCCTTACTAGTGATCACCATTGTTTTTGTAAAAAACATTTTTCAATAACGAATGTTTACAATTACAAACCGCCTAGATATGAAACATCTATGTTATCTAAGAATTTGAAGTAGCAAATAGAAAACTGTGACATTGAAACATTATCGCAAAGTGGTATTGGTAAAGCTTGCATCGAATGCAAGGCCCATTAGTTTGAAAATTTTCGATACTGTTAGTTCATCGTTTTATAATAATACATGATTTTTCACATATTTCATGATTGTTATTTAAATCAAAATCGGTAAATTGACTTTTGGGCCACTCGGTATATACTGGATTAGCAAAAATAACGTAACGATTGGACTTACGATAAAACCGTTAGAATTAGCACTGCAAAAAATCATGTAAGGTATATTAGAACACTTTTCCGACACTTATTCTCTTGTAATTTTTCAACTTAATTAACTAATTTCGTGAAATTGATAATAATTTTTGATTTTTAAACAGCATCATATTATTTCAATTATATTTTTGAATTTTCTATAAATTAGTATCTTCAATAATTTATTATTAAATTTCTAACATGTTTCAATCTTATCAAAAAATCATTTTCAAAGATAATAATTAACTATTTATATCAAATCCAAAATTTAGAGATTGACAAATTACACATATTTTTATATTTTTGATATTAAAAAAAATCGGGATTTGATTATGAAGAAAAAATTATTTTGATTAATTAATTTCACCATATACCATTAATAGAGTTTTGTTGAGTACTTTTAGCCGCGCCTTCTTACTCTCACTACCTATTGGGGCTGGTACTTTATCAGGTTTTGTTGGCGTTCCGCGCCTAATAAACAAAATTTGATTTTAAATTTGCCACCGTATGTTCTGAGTAACGACTTGATTGGCAGAACAACGAAAAATAATAAATAAGGAGAGTTTCCTGTCGGATAAAACACGAGAGACGCGTTTTTCTACGATCCGTGATGATTGGGAAATATGTAATCGCAATTAAATTGATAGTTGAGGCGATTTTTCACATCTGGTGGATTTCGTCGGTGTATAGTTGGTAATAACTCGTAGCGAGACCCCGAGCGTGCAGTTAATACACGCGTAGTTTCTACTTGAAATAATCGGTCGTGTGCGCGATTTCTTTGATTAAAGCGTTCGGATGTTTGTAAAGACTCCTCAGATGTAAGATGTCAGAATACCAAGCCTGAGATGTTGAATAGTGTATCTCTGGGGATTGACCTGCCCTTTTCCACCCCGGTTGCAGCTTCATTGGACACGTCAGGTCCCTTGCGGGTGCAGTAATCCAAGAATAAATCAGGATTGGCGATTCTAGTTGAGGGCAATCGAGAATCCTGGTGAAGTGACAAATAAGACAAAGGTACCTTTTATAATATTGTTCTTTTGCTTCCATATTGTTTGTCTGTGAAGGGCGTAAGCGAAATATCAACGCATGTCGACGAGAATCCAATTCAATTTGACGTCCCGGCTGCCATCTGCCAGCTTCAAACTTCCCTTTGCAAGGGGAGACTATTAATATATACCTCCTGTCCAGCTTATCGGCGAATATCTGCGTTGACTGTACCTGGTATATTTAAACCCTAATTTTAGTGTATAATAGGTTGATTTGTTTTCCCCACACCTCTTGAGTTAGGCAACATTCAAGAGACGGAAAAGTTACTTGTAAATCTTTGTATCCTGTTGTTTTTCTGTATATGCTAAATAAGCCATTTCTTTAGCAATAGATACATCGTATTACTCAACTTCACTTTGAACTTAGAATAAGTTAATAGTTAATAGTTTGTATGTCAGGGGATATGTGTTAGTTAAGTTAGCCACGGTTTTAAATTATATTATTATTTGGGCCCCTGGTAAGAGGCAACTCCGGGACAACAGCTATAGTCCACGGAACTGTTTTTCCCTGTTCCGAGGAAGAGTTCTATTCAGTATACGGCCCACTTGGAGCAGTGGATCCCCCCCCTCCTATATTTCGAATCCTTGTACGCGTTTCCAGCGTTTCCCTTAGAGCGCGGACGGTGCTGGTATAATTTATCTGGAACCCTCCCTCCTCCGAGAAGTTAGTGGGACATCAGTATCGTTGTGGGGCGTAACGCCTAACGCGCCTGTGACAATAATAAAATTGGTGTCCCTACGTGAGGCTTCGAAACTACCATCGTAACAGTTCGATAGGTTTACTAATTTTGACGTTTTCATGTTTTTTATACGTTTACATATTTGTAAATAACCACTGTAGCATTAAACTAGAGTTTATTTTGATACCTTAACGTGAGTGGGTTAAGAGATTACCATTTTAAAGTAATAATTTTGACGTTTGAGGATAATTTCATCTTTCAATTAAGTTTGTCATTTTAATATTGACGTTTGAAAAAAGATTCATTTTTTTCCTGGTTATTTATTGTTTCGTAGGTTGGTCATTTTAATATTGACGTTTGTTGAAAGTTCTATTGTCAGTTAAGTTGTCATTTTGAGTAACGGAATTTTGTTTCTCGAACACAGGTTATTTATTACATACAGGGTACTACATAGTTAGTCGAATATTTGTTAGCGCCATCTTTAAATATCGGATGCTAGCGAATTGATTTGAGTTTCTGCAGAACGTCATTAGAGTTGAATTCTCTTCTTGGTGAAGAACTACGTCAGTTATCTCTATGTAAAGTCTTGTATACTGGTTAGTACAATTAACCGGCATTTTCGAAATAATTTTGGAAAGTTATTTACTTCAAAGTTATTCCCTGAATTTTATTTTGAATTTAACACTTGGTTATTAAGCATTATAAATAAGAAAGGCTGTGATCATGGGTTACATGTTGCAGAATGCCTTAATGACATTGCCACAAATCCACTACGAATTGCGTAGACGTAATTTATCAATTGAAGGCGACTTATTCACGCTGAGGAAGTGTCTACATAAGGTACTTTTAAAAAAATTGGTTTGACAATTGTAGAGCAAAGAGTAAAGGTTCTCAAAAAGGACATACCTCAGTCTCAATTATCCGAAATCAAAACTTTAGTAGCCGTTTTCCGTCTTCGAATTTCACATTCGAATCAGACTTCTGCCTTGGGGAGATGGTTAAAAGCCGACTTTATGGTAAGAGTAACTACCGTGATGGACAAATGCGAGGAACTTTCGGATAGTCTTGTTCCTCAAGTAGGTTTATCAGAACTAGAAGACCTGCAGGACAAGGTTGAAAGGATCGATCCTTAGGTGGAAGCGGACGTTAGTTACCTTAATCCTTCTTTTTCAGAGGCTAACCTATCCAGTATAGACAGTACAGTTGAGGCGAAGCTGATGGCATGCGTTGTTCAGAAAGATACCCCCGTGTCTCTATAAATAGTTCCTTAGAACGTGTAAAAGAATTGAAACTTCTCTAAGTGTTACGGATGACCAATCGTTTGTACAGGCTATGGATTTATTTAGAGACAAAGCACTCATATGGTTTAGAGCGTTCCGTTCTGAAGTTGACAATTGGCCTAGTTTAGTTAAGGCACTCGAAAAGGAATTTCTTCCTTCCAATTATGACGACAAGGTCTTGGATGAGATTAAGTCAAGAACCCAAGGACAAAATGAGAGTATTGGCATTTATGTTGCTGTTGTGAGGAATTTGTTTGGTCGCTTAAGCGAACCACTGCCATAAAAGGCCCAATTACACATTTTGATTCGTAACATCTTGCCTTTTTATCAAACACAATTAGGTTTGGTCAAGGTGACGTCCATTCAAGAAGTGATCGCGCTGTGTCGAAAAATTGAAGAGACTAAGGCCTCCGTCGGCTCCTTTATACCTCCATCTCGTCGACGTTCCTAACTCGAACCTGATTTGGCATATGTAGCGGTACCGGCGTCTCTAAATGTGATGCCCACCGGCAAAGACAATTTGTTACCCAGGGAAGCTAATCCCCAGGCTAGGAAGACTTCCTCTGGACAAGGAGTTAAGTGTTGGAGATATGCGTAGTTTTGGCATATGGTTAGAGACTTTCAGATGTCGCGTTCTAACTTATTTTGTTTCCGGTGTGGGAAAAAGGACGTCACGGTTCGTACTTATCCTAGTTGCTCTATAAATAATCTAAAAACTAAGTGGCGAGGCAATAAAGAGTCGTTTTGCTTCACGCACCTTTGTTAATTCGGCTCGACCTTTTCAAAATATGATGGACCTAGCTACCTTAGATTATGTATTAGGACAAGGGTTGGGTGATAAACGACCCTATGTTGATATTGACACTTTGAGAATACAGCTGCAAGGTTTGCTGGATTCTGGTGCTACCCGGACATTTTTAGACAGTGATGGATGGAAGGCGCTGTCTTCACTGAAGTTGGTGCCAAATAAAAGAAACAAGGTCCAATGTCATGTGGAAAATAGAGACTCTGTAGCGAGTGTTAATACTGTTTCGTTATCGCTTGGTTAGTGTGGAAAAACAGCCTGATAGTTTTAGGTGTTGACTCCTGCAAGTCCATAGCTATTGTATCAGACATATTCAAAGGAGAATTTAATTTCTCAAACGCTCCTGTTTTGGACGCGGTTGTGTCTCCATAAAGATCCATACAACAACATAGAGAGTTGGATCCTAAGCAGAAAAAGCTGTTGGAATCTTTGATCGATAAACACCTTCGGCCCGCTACTGACATTTTAGGTTGTGCTAGGTCCGGGAGGCATTGCATTAATACTTCATCCCTCCAACTAAACAACGATACTATCCAGTTTCTCCGATGATTCAAAAACAAATCGAAGTAAAATTGGCAAAATCCTTGACTTGGGTGTGGTAGAGAAATCTACAAGTACGTGGCCGAATCCGATTCTGTTGGTTAAGAAGAAGAACAATTCTTATCGGTTCTGTGTGGACTTCAGGAAGTTGAATAAGGTTACCGAGAAAGATTCTTACCCTCTCCCCTATGTTTCGTCGATTCTAGATCGTCTCAGGGATGCTCGATACATCACTTCGTTGGACATTAAGTCGGTATACTGGCAGATTCCGCTGTAGGAAAATGCGTTTACTGCACCTCTTAGAGGGTTGTTTTATTTTAAAGGGATGCCCTTTGGTCTACCGAATGCCTCAGCTTTATGTCAAAGACTAACGGATACGGTGTTATGTTCGAAACTTGAACCTTATGTATTCGTTTATTTGGATGATGTAATCATTTGTACGCCTGATTTTGAGAGTTCTAGAGGACATTAAGCAAGGACAAGTATAAGTTTTGTCTAGCCGAGTTTAAATACTTAGGTTATGTGGTAAATTCGAAAGGTTTACTGGTTGACCCAGACAAAGTGGCAGCCATTCTTGAGATTCTTACGCCCAGGTTTGTACAAGAAGTCCGTCGATTAATTGGCATGGCTTCATGGTATCGATGTTTCATTCCTAATTTTTTTACCATCGTCGCACCGCTTTCTTCACTCACGAAGAAAAATGCTAAATTTGGTTGGTTGGAACTTTGTGAGACCCGTTTGAACTCAATTAAGACTTGTTTAGTCTCCGATTCTGTTTTGACGTGTCTCGATTTTTCGGTTCCTTTTTGTTTGCAGAGCGATGCTTCTGATTTCGGTGTTGGTGCAGTGTTAACACAAGTAATTGATGGGCAAGAACGAGTGGTTTGTTATTTAAGCCGTTATCTTGATAAGAACGAGCGGAAGTAGTCCGTAACGGAGAAACTCAGATCGTACGTTGAAGGTTCCCATTTTACGGTTGTTACAGATTACTATTCCCTGGTTTGGTTACACAATTTGAAAGATCCGCCAGAGCGACTAGCTCGATGGGCAGTTAGACTCCAACAGTATGATTATGATATTATTCACCGGAAGGGCAAAGAACACGTGGTTCCGGGCACCCAGTCCCGAACGGTTCCAGTGATTGATACCTTTACTACTTCCGCTATTCCGGAAGATAAACTGAACCTGGATGTCTCTTTGGCAGATCCTCTTGATAGGTGAACCGCGAAGATTCTTAAGTTGGTAAGCGGTGATCCTATTCGGTAAAACCGATGGAGACCCATTGATGGGAAGCTATTCACTTTCCGAATCGCTACCCAGAGTTTAGTGACTAGGGAGATAATTGGAACCGTGTGATTCCGAATGCAGAACGTATGGCGATTCTTAAGAAACTACATGACGAACCTATAGCAGATCACTTTGGCATCCATAAAACACATGATCTGGTTTCTCAACGTTATTATAGGCCTAAGCTGAAGGCTGATGTCACTAGATACTTAAAAAGGTGTCCGGTGTGCGCGGCTCAAAAGCCAGAACAAAAATTGCCTTTAGAGCATATGTCAGGTCAGCCGAGTGTCAATAAACCATGGCAAATGATCGCTGCCGACGTAGTTGTGGACTTCTACCGCGGTCGACAGAAGGATATTCCTATATCTTAGTTGTGGTGGACGATTTTACCAAGTTTCCATTATTATTTCCGCTTCGATCCGCTACCGCTGTGGCAGTTACGCAACGTATGTTTGGTAATCTTATGCGTTAATGGTGTGCAGTTTCGTAGTAAAGAATTTAGTAGGATGACTTCATCATATGGTACGATATTAAAGTTGAATGCTTATTATCATGCACAAGCAATTCCCAGTGAAAGGGCGAGTCGTGTACTCAAGACCATGTTAGCTTCATACGTCTAGGAGAAGCAACGAATTTGGAACAGATATTTACAGAAGATTGTGTGTGCCATTCGTTCAGCATTGCATGAACTTCTAGGAGTATCTCCGTGTTTCGCAAATTTCGGTCGAAATATGATTTTGGAGTTAATACTCGTTCTGAAGATCTCCCCGTAGTTCAAAGTGACGCTCAATTATCCAGCACGGTAGACACTAGCCGTATACCTCCTGTGCTGGCGAAGTTGCATGAGGATATCGCAAAGCTAATTAAGATAACTTCAGAAAAGAACAAGAGACAGTATAATTTTCGGCATCGTTTCGCTACCTTCCAAGTAGGCGATTCTGTGTGGCGAAGAAATTTCGTGTTGTCAAATGCTTCATGCTTTATAACAACTAAGTTAGCACCGAAATTTATCGGTTCCTTCTTGATTAGAAGGAAGGTTTCCTACCAGAGGTACGAGTTATGTGATTCTTAAGGTACGTCGAAAGGCGTATGGCACGCCAACGATTTGAAGGCAGACCCTACATCGGACAGACCGACGAGACTATCTTCAACGTAACCGGCCTGGACTATGCGAACGATGTATGACTGTTCCCCCCATTCTCTATCTCTTTCTTTCTCCTGTTACTCTTTCCAATTGTTCTGTTCCTTCCTTATTGCTTCTTTAGCGTCGTATTAGTACAGATTCACGTGAATCGGTAGTAGCTGCTTGCCAGAATTGGTCTTCGGCGCCTGGTAAGTTCCGTGGATGAAGATTGCCCTTAGGAGGTCATCTTCAACATCGAGCTTTTAATACTTCTCTTCCCTTTTGGTGGGCTTTACCTACTACAAGTCACGGTGCATGGTCTCCTCTAGGTACGTCCGGGAGCTTACTGGCTACTGCCGCGATTGGGTGATCGTTGTGGAGCGCTGTACATGTGACCGTGCGCTCAGTTGTTTCATTTAGTGGCGAAACGCCCTGCGGTGTTGGTAGTTGTGGTAGAAGCCTGTGCTCTCTCATAGTATTAAATCTCATTGAATTTGGGGAAACCCCTCTGAGCGATCCATGTGGAAAGCCCCGATCGGGATGGAGCAGCTTCAGAGCCGGAGCTTCACTACCCATCTCGCACCGTCCGTGTTCGTGCATGGTGCACCCTCAATTACGCTCCCGCACTCTTCTTAGAACAGGCAACAGCGTTACTGTCCTGTGTAGGTATGGAGAGTCTAAGTTCCAATACCCTCTACCACCTCATGGTATGGTGTGCTTGTTTCTTCTGTTGACGACATCGCGAACCTGGTTTTACGAATTTGTTTATTTGGTTACTTTATTTGGTATTTTGATCGATTGTTGCAGAAATCTTCGGTGAAAATTTCTTTTGGCGTTCCGCGCCTAATAAACAATTTTTTTTTAAATTTGCTGCCATATGTTCTGAGTAACGGCGCGGTTGACAGAACAACGGAAAATAATAAATAATGACAATTTTCTGTCGGATAAAACACGAGAGATGCGTTTTTCTATACTCCGTTGCGATTGGGAGATATGTAATCAAAATTAAATTGATAGTTGAGGCGATTTTTCACATCTGGTGGACTTCGTCGGTGTATAATTGGTAATTGCCCCGCGCGTGGCAGTTAATACATGCGTAGTTTGTATTTGAAGGAATCGGCCATGTGCGCGATTTCTTTGATTGAAGTGTTCGGGTGTGTGTAAGGACTCCGCAGATGTAGTATGTCTGAATACCAGGCCTGAGAGATTGAATAGTGTAGGG